>JAXGGA010013163.1:0-36180 GCA_038373865.1 Uloborus plumipes
CTTTTCCTCAATAACAACTTGTTGTGTTGTTGTTGTTGTTGTTAATTATACCGCTCGGGTACCCGAGTACAAATAGATACATCTATACGTGAGTTTTGGTGGAATAGGCACGGCTTCCATTTTTACGAGCGCCATTAACCGCTTCCCTTAAATATATTTTTTTAATTGCAAAAAAAAAAAAAAATTAATTTGATTTTTAACCCTTCACTGCAGGGTGTGCCAGATCTGGCACAAACCAAATAAACCCTCATATATTCCTATGATTTTTAAATGCAGTTAAACTGAGCTTTGTGCCCCTTCTGGAACATTGCTATAACAGTTCAGTGTGATTTTTATGCACTAGTTAGTTGCACTAGTCTAGGTATTACAGTTCTTGCTTTTGAAAGAAAGAGTGTTTGCATTTCCGTTAGAAGTGTGCTTAGTCATTATTTCATTTGTTCTAAAAATGTTTAAATACACTTAGTGGAAAGTTTGTTTATACCACTTATGACACAAAACACATTGTAGATTATTACACTTATCGGTATACAAAGCATATGCTATGTGCTTTGTGCCATATATAGAACAAACAATTAAAACACCATTTTTGGTGCACATTTTTGAGATTAATTTTTTTCTTCATTTTTCCTGAACTCAGGGCTATTTAAAAGATAACAAATGATTTTTTTCATGAAAATACAAAAAATCGTGCAGTGAAGGATTAAATACAAGGAAATGAAACAAACAAAATATGTCGGTTTCAAGTTGACTTTTTAATTTTTTATAGGTGTAAAGTCATTTAGTTTCACCTGAGTTTTCTTGGGATAATAATTACCTGCAACTGAGCCCGAGATAACTCGGGATAATCAGGCAAGTGGTCAAGACGAAAATCCATTTTAGCTCAACACACATGCAATAAGACTTTATAGGGAAGGCAGCCATTCACAACGCACACTGAGAATTACAAGGACAAGAGAGAGAAAGTACATCCACCCCCGAGCCGGGATTCGATCTCGGGGACTCTCCATCCCGGTCTGACTTCTCTCATCCCGAGACAAGGTCACCGGCTCAAAAAGAAGTAATTCATGAACTCCAATAATAACAATATCAAAAATGAAGACATTTAAAGGAAATTAAAACTTGCTCCAAATGGTACAAATAATTTAGCGTTTCTCTTCCTCATTTCACTTGTATTCGTAACGAAGCTCACTCTGTAACTTCTTGTTTTTTAAGAGTATTTCGCTCCTGAAATTCTTCTGATAAAAAAACGCCTGACCTTCAACAATTTCCTTTCTGCCCCACAGATTTAAAAAAAAAAAAAAATCCCCTAAAAGATGAAACATTATTCTTTTAGTTGTAACAAAAAAATAAATCATCCCAAGGAATTCCCGAAAGTAAGACGCTAAATTTAAACATTACTGGCGAAGCTAGTGTTTTGGACCTCTCAATCACATAAAGTGATCTTTCTTGTGCTTGCTTTTTCCTTCTGTTTCATATCAAGTTAGTTTGTTTTCCCGAGTTTTGGAAAACTCGTCAAGGGGTACACGGAACAAAAAAGTTTGGGAACCCCTGGTTTAGAAGATGAAAGAAAAACACCTGTTCAGTTCAGGAATAGTCTGCAGATCTCATCAAAAACCTGCGGGTACTGGGATCAAATCCCGGATCGGACATGGATGTACTTTCTTTCTCTCCTGTCCTTGTACTATCTTCGTGTGAATGGTTGCCCACCATTTTAATAGTTGCCCACCAGCGCACCCCAAATTGCCAGCTTGACTGGCACAAGACAACTACAGCAACAACAATATACCACTTGAGTGACCGCAAGCTCCTTGCGTTAGGAAAAGCAGAAATTAAGGCAGAAGGGATTTTTTTCCCCACGTAATCTTATTTGAACGATAGATGAATCCTTTTGTCTAATGCACTCAGTCACAATATTTGAACTTTTTCGAACGAGCACGATTTAACAAAAGACTGCTGCAACAGTTCCATCAAGAGAGCGGGGATCATGACACAAAATACACCATTAAAATTTTTAGGGTGGTATTTTGGAGGGCATTTTTATCTTTTGAGGGGAATCTCGTCCGGTGGGATTCGTGCTATTTGCGGGGGTGTACCACTGCTTTGAGGGGATGTGCACCCCTGGTTACAGTATAATTTTTTTGAAGACACCATAATTTTAATTGGTAATTTTATAAATAAATTAGAAGTGTAGGGATTCTTCAAACTATTTCAAGGCTCTATTACCAAAATTTACAGGTTCATTTCAGAAAAACGATAGCCAAACTCCATTCCTGGAGGCACAAGTGCGGAATACTTCACCCCGGATGCTTTTCCAGTCTTCTACACCCCCTCCACCTTTTAATCGTGCCTTCCCCCTCCCTCCCTTTTATGTAGTCCCGGTGGGCGGGATATTGAGTATCGTCAGAAAGCCATCAATCCCCGATTGCCCGGATAGAATATTTGTGACGTTGGATCCGGCTGGATTCCCTGATGATTTCCTGCCTCGTGTATCAGGGTAACGATCCTCTCCTCCCCGGAAAAGGATCTTTCCCCTTTCCCATCACGTGCACCGAATATGAGCAATGTAACATCTCATTGGATTCATCAACACTTCGATGGGGATTCAATGAAATTACCTAATCTGTTAGTTTTGTTTGACGGGAAAAAAAATCGCATTAATGTCTCAAGATTTGTGCTGCGAGCTTTATTTATAGGGAGTTTAAAACACTAGAAGTAAACTTCTAATTTGGATCTTTCTCTTGATATTATGTAACTTGCTTATGATCAAAAAAAAAAAAAACTTATGATCAATATTACGGATTTAAGGAGTTTAGACGTAACTTTATCTTGTGCACAAAATTGTATGAAAATCAGATCATGTGGTGTTCATAGATAATGATATGGAGAGATGAAAAGTTTCCAGATCCATTTAGTATACAACTTGTAAAATAATATGTTTTTTCATTTTTTGCCGGAAGCATAGACCTTTTTAAATTGTTAAAAAGTAATGAAATTTGTACAGCAATACTTTATATGTATATTACTCACATAAAATCAGGGACAAATTTTTAAATTTCTCCATTCTTTCTCTTAGTGTGCAGCAAAGTTACACAGGGGTACACAGAGTATAGAGTTACAGGGTAAACGTTTATAAAACTGGTTTGACATTCCAGTCACGGTTGCCCACCATTATCCTTCCCCTCAATAGCCGCACAGGGGGTCTACCTGACACCTGCTTCTCCATTGTAAGCGGGCAGGTGTACTCTAGTGTTTAGTTCTGAGGGCAAAACAGGAAAAGGTCAAAAGGGAGTCCACCAGTGTATGCGTAGGGAAAAGAGAACCAGATGGGGGAAAACTTCCGAGAAAATATCCCTGCATTTATCCCTAGGTTGACCACCCCTCGGTTTGATTGACACCTGACCCGACCCCCTGGGAGGTACCCACTCATCAAAATCTCTATGCCAGATGTCCTACAGGCCAAATGGGTTAGACACCTTTTTAAGTATTTTAATTGAAACTTTTTTCACAAAAATGCACAATGAAGCAATATAAGGTTTACAGAAAAATAAATAGCTGCTGCTAGATACAGCTTTTCGTTTCTCAATAAGTCCGCAAATAAGTTTCAATAAATTTTTGAAAGATGCGTAGATGTTATACTTTGCAAGTTTGTCACCGGAATAAATGCTGTGATTAAATATGTTATTAAAAATGAACTTGAATACTTCAGATCTATTCAGGAGAGAGAAAATATACTCACTGAAAATTGCTTCGAATTATCATTTAGTTTCTCTTTAAATTTATTTTCGGGCCAAACTTTTTATCATCAGATGTTTTGATTTATTATTTTTTCGCCAGAAGTGAGGAGCCTATTTGCCTGGCGAAATAATTTTTCTGACACAGTAAAACTTCCTGCAAATAATTTTCACCAAGCACTGGTCTTATCAAATTCTAGGTCCCCTTATTCAAACTTATCCTAGTCTTCAATTAATCTATCCAATTGCGTGGAACTTGTGTCACGGTGTCAGTGAAGGAGTTGAATGCGATATTAAAAAAAAACGTATAACACAGCTTTACTTAGATCTGCTGAATGAAAAAAATACTTTTTAATTTTTAACTTACGAGTACAATTTTCATTGCAAAGTTTTCAATAAAGGGACATTTTTCTTTAAAATTTCATTTATTTTATCTCGCAACGATTATTGTAACAAAAGTACACTTTTTAATTTGCTTGAGGTTATATTGGTGCAACTCTCATTTGAGTGGTGTAGTGTTGTAAATCTTGTCATCATGAACGAAGAGGTTGGGACTTGCTACAGATACGAGCATAAGTTGATGCAATAAAAATGCATCAACGTATACTAATGAGGATGGCTTATGTTATTTTAAGAAGTAGGAAGTCGCTAGTGAAAAAAAAAAGTCGGAGGCAGCGTTCTTCTACGTCCCTCTTCGACTACAGTACTTCCTAAGCTTTAGCCTTGCATATCTTTGGTCCGGCGCACTGAACTCACGATCTAAATGTTCAGCCGATGAATTTTCGAAATGTAGAAAAAAGAAAATGCGCTTTTCAATCGATCATTAATTATTATCACTTTGAAAAGTGCGGGAGCAAAGCCTCTATAGTCTATACTTTTGGAAGTGAGAGGTCACCTTCCCCCTTGTTCCCCTCCCTCTCTCCCTGTGTACCAGTCGCCTATGATTTCAAGGAATCGCAGTCTGCAGAGTCGAGGCATCATACGTAACTAAATTGGATGGAAAATATTGATGCTACGCTTTGTATTTTAACAGCTCACATCATCGCGTTCTGTTTCAATTATTCGAAAGGCAGAAAGAACTAAATACCTTTTTGCCAATGCTCTGTTTTAAACTTCCACCGTGAAAATGTTATTTATTGATAAATTTCAAGCAGCATTTCACACAATCAATAATTTATGAGCCAAAAGTACCTTCAATAGTTTTTCGCAAAACAAATATCGTTCCTAAAAATGACTACATCCCTTTCTCTCGTCTTAATATTTTGCGTTATGAATTTTAAGTATAATGCATAAATTATTCTTCATGCAAACGTGAGAAGCAAGCAGAGTAAAAAGCGAGACAAGGAAATCTTTCCCGAGAAATTCTTTTAAATTAACTCTGTAACTATGAAATTTTTATTAAAATCACATATTCTGTATTTTCGTTGACGTTTAATGCAGTGTTCGAAAAATTCTGTGCAAGTTCTTTTTTTTTCTCTCTCGCCACCTTCATACTTGGAAACTAGTTTCAAAATTCTGAAAATCCTTCGATTTAAAAATGCTTTCCTTTACACACACCGGATTGTGTTCTGGAAAAAGAAATGCCATTCCGAGAAGGGAAAAAGATTCGAATTCTGCCGATAGAACACAGAAGTGGTGAGTTCTATTCGGGAGAGCGATGGAATCTCTAAACATTCTTCTCATACCTCGACGTCTTGGGACCGGAATGTCTCTCTTCGGCTACGGATGCTTCTTTTCGTTCTTTCTTTTTTCCCGCGTTTTCCGGAAAATGAGAAAATGCAGCGAGAAATGAAGAATGCGCTATCATCGCTTGTGTATTGCGTTCCCATTGCTCTGGAGAGGCAGAGATTCCGCGCTGAGATATTTTCCGAGATATTGCAATTTTGCAATATTAAGCATTTTATTGCTCAAAATGCTTCGTCAAATTCGCAAGGATTGCTTAAAATTTATGAGGGAAAATACTTTCCATGTATCTTCGTCGTTTTTAAGTGCTTAAATATGTAATAGGATTATTTTTCTCGTTATCGGTGTATGCGAACTCAAATAAAAATATATCTTTAGTACACAACAACCACCACAACATCTCAAATAAAAAAGAACTACTTTGTCCACACTCAACTATTTGATATTTATTGAGGGAAAAGAAGTTAAACTGAGCACTTTTAAAAATGAGCAAGGAACGCAATAAATGCACAAATTGCAATAAAATTGAGAACACGTGTCTCGGGGTTTTTTGTTATTTTGTTGATATAGGAACCTCTATTCATTGTCCAATTTAAAAGTTCTGTGCTTCGTATTATAGGGAATTCAAAGTTGAAGGATTAAATTCTTCATTTCAAGAGCTCTTTTAAGAGTAATTTTAGGACTACCAGTAGTTGAAGTTTTATAGCTGCGAGTGCGAAACTTTAATTTTCTTTATACATGTACGTGCAAAACACATAGCGCACCCAATTGCTTAAGCATCTATACAAGCACATTTCACGCAATATTCGCCTCAAAATTATAGGCAAGTATGCTTTCATGCTTGTACATTAAATAAAATTTATCTCCGTGAAAGGAAAGCAAACAAAATGTATATTAATTTGAATGTTCACATCTTGAACTCAAATTACGTTTTTTTTCAATCACAAGTTACGATACGTGAGCGCGAGCGTGTGTGTGAAGGACATGGACACACCACCAGGAGAGGCGGAGGCCGAGACAAGAGAAGGGCCAATTGGAGCAGGTGGACTGGCAGAGAAGCTCCTGGTCCAATCTGAAAAAGGAACCACAGCGCCGACTATGGTGGAATAAGATTAAAAAGCGATTCTGATTGCTCAAAAAGAAAGAAAGAAACTAAAAGTTAAAAGATATTCTGTTTCAATGTTTGTTTTGTATTGTTGAAAATTGAAATACAAGATGTCAAATACTAAACGTTAAAAATTAAAACAGAATACATCTATTTTTTCTATCCATTTCGTCATATGAAAGTTAGTTTCACTTCAAACGGTTGTCCAAAAATTATTTCGTGCTTTGAGGGAGGAGGATGGGGGTTAGTGAAATTATAACAGTTTGCAGCAAGAGAAAGGGACATGACAAGAAGTGCGACAGCACGAATTTTTTTAATAGTACTTTTATAGAAAAGAAGCTTGACTAGTGACATATGGGGAATGGGGTAATGTTAGGTGTGACACAGGGGTAAAAGTGCGGGGGGGGGGGGGTCAAAAATGTAGTCAAAAAGGGTGACATCTTGGGTGTGTGGGCAATGATTTCCATTAGTGATGAGTTCAAATAAGTTTCACTCCTCTAAAAAAGTCTTAAGGAGTATTTTCCCACCTCGGAGAAACCCTTATAGCTCCCGACGCAACAATAACGGAGGTTATAAGTTTTATAAGTTTGACGTGGCTAAACGGATGAATCTTCTTTGATAGTTACATTTTTGTTAGAAAGGAAACTTGATCGAGGATATTTTTAGTGGAGTTTCGTCTTTGTATGACATTAATTAATGAAGATATTAGTTAAAAACCTCGAAAAATTGCTTTTTTTCGCGATTTTGAGAGTAAAGGCAAAGTTGAACATTTAATGCACTTGTACGAAATTAGTAAGGAATTTTTCTGTTGCTAACAGAATGTGTTTGGAACTTCTATGTTATATTGAACTCGAATCATCGCCTTCTTTAGTAGATTTTAAATAAAGTAGGTTTTAGTCAAGCGAATAGTAACCGATATCATTGTTGGCTGACAAAGAAGCAAAGCTCAATATAGGAAATATTTTTTTCAGTTCCTTTCTATTAACAAATAATATACATATTTTAGCATATAAAAAGGTATTAAAATTATATTCAATTTCCTTTCTTGGTTCAGGTCTTTTGTGCGACTAGCGAATTTTACTTTATAATATCTTTCCTGTTTAATAATTCCCATGTCACCTGTAAAAAATTAAAATGCATCTAAATTTTATAAGGATTCTGATCAACGAAGTTCACTTTTATAGGAGGTTAGTAATCAGGGTCAGGAGTTTTTTTAGTTGTAAATTTAATATTAGTACTTGTTGTGATAAGTAAAAATTAAATTGCATGCTCCATTAAATAGTTCTACACTAAAAATGCTACCTATATAAATCATACTTTTAACTTACGCAACTCTGGTGTGTTAGTCTTGTTAGAGAACAACTCAAAAGTGGCTTTTGTTCCAGGAAACAAACAGAAAGCAGTTGTCCGGACATTCGGTGAGTGATGAGAAATGGGTTCGATTTGGGTACGGGGGAGGGGGGGATCCTGCTCGGGAAGTAAACGCCTAATGTCCTTTTCCTGTTTCCCGGAGAAAAACGGTGCGCGCAATCGACAGAATGCTTTCCGAAGTCTTTACCGAATACAGAAATGCGGTTTGTGCCGTTCCATCTATTTGTCTCCTCCCCTCTCAAAGGCCTCGATCGCCTTGTCCAAGCATCCTGGTATATCGGAGACGCACAATTTGAAGACTTCATTGAAATTTATAGCTTGTTCTTGGGGTTTCGCAAACAAATGCAAAAATCCCGGAAAGCTTTCTTCTTTTGTTTGCTTGTAGACACCGTTGTTTCCAGTGAAAAGGGAGAGAAAATGAAAAACTGCGAGAATGAAAACGAAAGTGATTTTTATTTCCTCTTTCTTTGGAAAAGAAACTCTTCCCTCAAAAAACTCGGCGTGAGTAGGAAGAATTTTTAAATTTGAAAAACTTGTCGTTTACGAAATTGAATGATGTGTTTTCTTTTGCATAACGAAGAACTCCCCTATCTGACAGCCGAGATATACATATAAATGGATGCTTTTATTTGATAATATATCCATACTATTTAAGCCTTCTTACTATGACTTTATCATGCACCATCTACGATCTTTTAGAATAAGATGCCTGCCATATTGGATTTAATGGTGATGGACAGATTGTTCCATGGCGAGGTATTCCACCATGAAAACAGAAAGGAAACTTCACAGTGAATACATCGTCTGAAGCAAAAAAGAAAAGAAGAAAAAACTAAAAAATGTTTTAAAACTCTAAATTCCTCAGCGTAGGCTTTTTCGGGGTATTTTATGTTTATGGATGATACCCCTCCGAGCGATAGAGTTTTTAGAGTAGTGAAATATGAAATTTAAATGGCAATATTTTTTTTTAAGCATAAGTTTGACGAACTTCCCGTTCCGTATCGTTGATGAATACTTCAGAATATACTTTTAAAGTAATATGAGAAAGAATTTTAGGAAAGTTATTGAATATTAACGCTTAGCTTTTTTTTTTTTTTTTTTTTCGGAATGCTTTAGCAAGTCTTAGTATGAATTTTTGCTGCGCTAAGAAAAAGTAATTTTCATTATATTTCAACATAAGTAATTAGGAGTAGAAAGAAAAAAGCAAAGCTTGATACTAATTGTGGCCAGTTGATTTCTATAACTTTAAAACCTTCAAAGGTTGGTATTGCGTACAGTAGCATAGCTAGGGGGTCCAGCGCCCGTGGCGAATTTGAAAAATTGCGCCCCCCTAGAATTCGCTCCGATGGGAGGCATTGTGACCTCCCAAAATGTCCTTACACCAAAAATTTTGATTTATTCATTTGAAAAATTTGCAGATAATGTTGCAACCTTTTTTTTTTTTTTCTTTTTTCTTTCTTTCAGCATTTTTAACGATGCTCAGGGTTCTCCCTCATGTTATGTGTGCATGACAAGTTTGCTTGTTCGTATTATTGGATAAAATTCAAGTTATTGTTTTACAAGTTTTTTGTTCAATTTGAGAATTTTTCTCTTTCCAACAATTTTAGTTCGAGGCGTTCCTACCTTTCCCCATAATTTCATTCAAAAAACAAATAATTCTTGCAATTCGTTATTGAACATGGTGCGTTTTTTTTCCACACAACAGCTTTTATTTTAAATAGAATTTGTTTTAAAACAATAGAAGAATGTATAAAATAGACATTTGTGTATTTTAAATAAAACTCAAAGCATTGATTCTATTGTATTTAGGAAATCAAAGAAAATATAAAAAGCCTAATTAATCTGAAATTGGATTAATAAATACGACTCTTTGCACATAGGCAAAATAAAAGATCTTTATTTTAGGAATCCGGTTATTTTTTATTAATAAATACTTTTCATTCTAAATATTTAGAATGTTCCAAAGACCCGCAGTTGTTTAATACTAATATTATCTATGAGGGGAGTTAGAAGAGGCAATTGTTCCCTCTCTGGCTTTAAGAAAGCACCAGATATATTTTCCTGATTTTTTTTAATTAATTTATTTTATTTTATTTTTTTAGTTTTAAATGCAGCGTATGCAAACATGGACCAACAAAAAGGAGGGTATTGGAGGGTACCACGACGACGGTGCTCAAAACTGAGAATGATAAAAAAAACTGATTAGCACGTATATTTGTGTATCGTTTAAAAAAAATTGGCTTTGCTCCCCTGATTAACGTGGAGTACACGCACCTTCCCTCAACATTCTCTAGGCGTTTTCCTTGTTTAGTAATACATGAGAAACAATTGCTATTTTTATTTATTTTGTCAATAGAAAGAGCACAAAACATATTGCACTTGCGTGATTGCAAATCGAGCTCAATCCTTCCCAATAATACTAAAATGGTAATAAGTATAAAGAACAAAGTAGTGCTATATAGTTTAGAAGTGAGAGCATTTTATTTAAGTACATATAGAAGAGAAAAATTTCCGAAATATGAAATCGAAACTTACTAAAAAAAGACTTTTTTTTTCTCATTTTTTTTTTTCTTTTTAAACCGTCTAACCTTCTATACTGAACCATCGAAGCACAAACAGCGTTTGAAAACGTTATTCGTTCAAAATAGAGTGCCGCTGTACTTGTGTTACTCATTTTTAGAAACTTCATTTAATGTAGACTCGTGGTACACATTTTTAAAATCACGAAATTTGCAAAAATCGTTTTTTAGAAACCTCCCTCTCCCGTTTTTGAGAAATACATGTTATTTTCTCGCTAGTTTTCGCCACAGTTGAAATTGTTACCAACAGAGGAGTTATTTTCTGTCATCATAAAATTACATTCCAAAAATCTGTATCCGAAATGTTTTCAATAGAAGCTCACCGATTTTTAAAATCGTAGGACATTATTTCCGAAGTATAGTATGTAATTGATAAGTTGAAGTTATATCGTAAAAAAAAAGAAAAAAAAAACGGCCGGAAAGAAGCAGAGAGAAAATTTTTGTTTCTATCTCTTTTAAGCGCATAAGACCGGCAGATTTCAGATCAGCCTATTATATATCCAGACCTCATATAACAAAAATTTATTCTGCCAGATAGATTTATTCAAGCTAACGTCAGTGTATCCAACCGAAATCTACCAATATAAAGCAAAGTTGCACATTTGGTATGGTTTGTCTTGTAGCGTGAAGGCGCAGTTTGAGCTGCTCCGGGTCTCTATCAAATTTTCATTTTTTAGTCTGTTTGGACTTGACCAAAATTTTTTTTTTTATCGGTCAAAATGCCACCTCGTGGCAAGAGCCGCTCCTGCCAACCTCTAGCTACGCCACTGACTGCGTATAGTGTCGTAGTAGTTACACTGATTATAAATTGATATCCCACGGCTTGAAAAAAATAGCGTATGAGCCAATATTTTGAAAAGTGCCAATTTGAAGTTGGAGTTTCCTGATTGAAAAAATTTTTTGCAGAAAAAACTAATAATGGATTCTAAGTCGAAATTGGGTCTGAATGCAAGAAAATAAAAGGGGGGAGGTCAAGGAAGTTATTTACCTCCTCCGTAGATTACTCACTTTTAAGCCGTTACCGATCTGATGAGTTAAAGATCTGATGTTAATATGAGCTACATATCTGAGTTTATGCTTTCAGTCTTCATTAACATCTGTAAAAATGGTATCATTTCCTTGCATTTTTAACACAGAATTAAGATAATTATATTAAAATATATATATTAGCTAAAAATCAAATTTTAACCCATTAATGCCTAGCGTCCCTTTTTAAGGACGGTCCAAAAAAGGGTCTGAATTTCCCCAAAATGAACATTTCAACCAAATAATAATGTTCAATTAGTACCTTGGTGGTGTTTTAATTCGTTATTAACAGATTGCAGCACATAACCATTGTAAAATGTGTTCTGTAGCAGTTTTAAAATGATCTTTGTCAAAAATTACATCGTTCACAATCTCAAGAAAAAAAGCTAAGTTTTCAAAGTTATTCCCAGCTTCCCAGTTTATGTTAATTGCTGATTTTATTTCTTCTTATAAAATGTCTTTTTAAATATTATATCGTAGGCAGAAAAAAATTTTAGTAAAAAAAGTATGTACCCTCTGGGGTCTATCGTAACTTTTAAAGGACGATTTTTCTTTCTTTAATAAAAAAGTTATTTTTACATTTTTTTTATTATTATTCCTGTCCATTAAACACTGTTTGTAACCAGTATACGATATATCTTTGGAAAGAAAAATGTCAGGCATTAATGGGTTAATATAAAAAAGCATTTCTTGGAAATAAAAATGAGCGATAAGGTTTTTAGATGAAATAAATTATGAGGTTACCAAATCCAAGCTAATAAAACATCTGTTTTGTTTTAAAACAACACACAACTTTAACTCTTTCAACACACAACATTGCTCCTTGCTTTTCTTTAATTAGTTGCAGGAAATTTAATTTCTTGATCAGAAATTCAAATTTAGCATGTCAAAATCAATTAGCAAATTTAGCATAGTTATTATCTAGTTATTTAGCGCTGTTATGAGACATAGAAGCACCAAAAAAATTAATAAATAAAATAATAATAATTAATAAACTTAATTTCAGCAGTGTCAATTTTTCTTATTTTACTAACTTCTATTGTCAGGTCATACAAACCGCAAATGAAGCAATTGTACTAAAACTCATTGCTTTTCATTTTTTAAGAATAAAAATATTCAATATATATGGCTAAAACCTATGATTTTTGCTTTTTAATAATTCGGAAACGTGGAATTTAGTTCGGTAACATATTCGCTGTCTTTCAATGTTACCGCTCTGACTGTTACCAATCTGACAAACCAACAAAGTTGTTTTTTTTTATTTCCGAGTCGATGGAGCTAAACCAAAATCAACCACGTGTTTTTTTTCACTTGTAATAAAGGACTATACTTATATATAAAATAACTTTTAAAGTAATAAAAACTGCGCATTTTAGCGCACAGATTTTGTTACAGATCTGATGATTTAAATGACACACATTTTATAAAATCACTTTAAAAAATCTTACCTACAATTTTAGATGCAGAAATGCAAATTTTTAATTACGATGCGATGAAACATCACACCAGGTACTCAGTATCACGTGGTATCGATGCAGGAAATGAATTTGGGAGCCTAAATATAGATTGGAAGTTATTGTTACCGCTCTGACGGTGGAATTAAGGGCACGCTTATATTGCATCGGAAATCAGAAATCGATCAAAACAAAAATGAAGTAAAATATTAACAAAGGGGTAAAAATAAAATCGTTTTTTGTGCAAGTGCGTTTTTTTTTTTTTTTTTTTTTGTGGAAGTTAGAAAGTGCGCATGATCTGTTGGCATGCTAAGCTTTGGTACTGTGAACACGTTACCGATCTGACTTTTGAGATATAAAAAAAATATTTTCTGAAGAAAATTTTTTTTTCTGATGTTATTAGATGAAATGAAAGCAAAACCTTGTCTTTTTTCTGGGGAAAATTATTTTTGTAACTAGTTGTTGAAATTCTAGTGAAAATTCACTTGGGATACAAATTGGCACTTTTCTAAATATTAGCTTGTATGCGCATTGCACATGTAAGGTGGGCAGAAAAAAGCAATATTATTGATCAGCAACTTCCAAAATGTACGAAAATAAAATATTTTGCACTGCTCTTTCCTTCTATTAAAAAATAAAGCTCTCCCAAATTCCTTTTATTTTCCGTTACCAAAAATAAAACAACTAATCAAAACTTTAACATGCAAATGTTCAACAATCATCCCAACAATCATTATTTCACAGTAAAAACCAGTACTGCAGAATCTGGAATTGGACTGACTTTGAGGATTGAGATTTGAAGGAGTTGGAGTCGGAATCAAAGGCTTTAAAAATCTAGAAGACGGTAGAGAGGTTCTAGGAGTAGGAGTCGGCCAATTTCCTCTGAGTCTTCATTTCTGCATTGTCCGCAGAAGAGTCAGAGTTGGAAGATCTAAAATTCTTGGTATCGAGAGTAGGGAGTAGGTCATTTTAGTACAGATTCCGCAGCCCTGGTAAAGACACGTCTGCTACGCATTCATTTGATGTTGATTCTGTCATATTTATCTTTGACTTGCGTCAATGTCAAATCTACGCAATACGGTATTTCAATTTTTGTTAAAAACTTTTTCTAATTTTTGAGACCGAAAATTCAAAATTTATTCAGAATTTGCACTATTTTTCAGTTTTGGTGCCAAAAAATACTTTTTTATTTTGTAATTGATATAAAGATATTTTTTAATTGTTCATAAAATTTCTTAAAATAGTTTACCCAAAAAATCTCTTCATGCTCGTTTTTCCAAGGCTATTTCCAACAAAGTTTATATGAAGCAAATCAGCTATTTAGTTCAAAATCCAGATTAGCTTTAAATTTCCTCGTACACGCTAATGTCGTTTTTTTTTTTTAAATCTGATTAATAATTTTCGCATTGGGTTGTGGTCAATTATGATTTAAATAAAATACAGCAACTATGCATACCCCCACTAATCGTTATGGGAAACTTAATTTATTACTTCGATTAACATAAATTTATCTCAGTATTATAATCTTGTTATTATTAAAGCATTTTAAATCCTTACCCGTTTACTTTTTACAATTAAAATATATGCTACAAAATATAAGTGATAAATTTAATCACTTTGTTTTTGCAAATGTCAATGATTAATTATCGCGAAGTGGAAAACTATTTCAAAATAGCTAATTTTAGTGATCGAATTTTCTCAGAAACAATTCACGATATACGTATCCACCACCTGGCACCCTATTCCATAAACGAAGCTATTGATAGGGACGGTCAGAACGTTTTGCGGCTTCCTGCGACATTCGGTAACCCTTTCCTAGACAATGGGCAGTATTTTTCCCGGAAACCCTTTCTGCCCGGGGAACAAAGGACCCGAGTCCGATGTCTTCCCTGTGTCTGCTCCCTGGAAGACCCCTAAGTGGAAATGAGCGCCGCTCGAACAAATCCGAAATCCAAAGCCAATCAAGGAGTTTTTTTCTTTTGATGATAGCCGTGGCCGTCCTGGGAGACAAAGACACCTCTGAATAGCTGCGGAAATCGCACAAACCTAGCCAAGTAGTTTGAGTTCTCGTATATTAGGGGGCGGGGGTGCATGTATGCAGTATGCCCCCCCTCCCAAGAAATTAGTATTACCTTACTCTTAGTACTATTTTTCGGAAAAGTAAAAAAAAAATCTCTTTCAGATATTAATGAATAAGCTTTTAAAAATGTCAATTTTCAATAATTCTTATGTGCTCTCCACATGGGAAAAATATTCAGCTAAACCAGGGTGGCCAACCCGCGGCACGTGTGCCACACTGTGGCACGGCAGAGCAGTAACAGTGGCACGCAAAGACTTTTTGAAAAAATTCCAAAATTGAGAGAAAAAACGATCTCAAAAATATTGATAAAACAAAAACCCTTGAACGGATAAATATAATGATTTTATGACGATTAAGTGTCAAGAGGCCTGCTTACAAATTGTCTTAACTACAATATTGCAAAGTACTTAGCGCTAGCTTCGGACTTCCAACGAAAGCTGTGACGCTACAGACAATGCTTTGTAAAGCATATTTGTGCTTGACACGAATAAAACTTTCGATGCTGCAGAATGGCTTCTTGATCTGCAACAGTTTCAGTTGCGGGTGATGAAAATTTTTTAAGAAGTTAACGCTGCAGGTAAAATTAAGAAACCAGACTGGACAAAATTCGGTATGGTTGCACAAATGACGATCTAGAAATTGTTTTGTTACATTACTTAAAAATAATTTGGGAAAAAAACTTCAAAAGTATCATCGAATTATTTATCACAAACTCCTTGCCAAAGAATGAGACTTTTTCTCTGCTGGTGATCATGTAGTCACTGTATTAACTAACTACGAATTAGTGCTCTGAATGTTTTGTGAACTTTTCCCAGAAGAAAGAGGAGAGCGTGGCAAGTTATTCCTTTATTGAACTGTGCAATAGCTGTTCAAAGGAAAAATAATCATAAGATTTTAGAATTTTCGGGAGTGTGTTTTTAAAAATGTTTGGAGGGAAAGCAATGAGGGCTTGCTACGTAGGAATGAAGAACTGCAAATGAATTTAGCCATGTCATCTCTTTTTATCCGGCGTTTAAGTAATTTAAATTTAAAATAATACAAAAAAATTTTCCTAAACCAGTATAAGCCATATACATCTTTTATGATGAAATTTCAGTCTCTTTCTCTCTACTTAGGAGAAAAAAAGAATAAAACATTAAATTTAATACTGAAAGTATCAACCCAAATTTAATAATTTTCTAATGATATATGGAGAAAATTTTACACCTATTTTAAGTATACATTCAGTGTTAGGTTTGATGATTTTCAGGATCATAAAAAAATATTGATCTTTTTAAATTCTTTGTCTATTTCTCTGCAAGACGCTACTTGTTACCCTTCTGAAATCCAAATCAGAATTACTGACCTTTTGCATTGGTAATAAAATATAAGAGCTTACTTCAACAGAAAGTCTTCCACGTTATGTAGAAATTTGGAAATTGGTACCAACATTAACAATTCTTTTTCACATTTACACACTTTAGCCGTCTGATGCTGTTGTAGATTTGGCTCAAAATACGATTCTAAACAAATAATTTTTTTATGAATGCAGGAAAATCTAAATACCGTTGAATATTAATTGATAATACTTAAAACACTTAACTTCTTAGGATTCTCAAGAACTAATCCTAAAATTTAAGACTTGGTAAAAAAGATACAGACTCATAAACCACATTAAGTATAGACTGCTTAATTTTTAGAATAGAATGTTTGATGTTATTTGTCTCTATTTTAAGTATAAGCCAACTGACAGAACTCATAAAAGTGTTTATTAACGATAAATCTTAAATTCGGACTTGTTTTATCTTTATTATCATCTAGATTTCAATTGCTCAGATTTACGAGAAAAAATGTTTCATTTGAGTAAGAATTACATAGTCAGTCAACCTAAAATATATTTTTTAATTAAAAAAAAATTTCAGTTTGTTGGAAAAATACAATGTGGCACGCTGAGTTTTTTCTTTCCAGATAGTGGAACTCTCCCTAAAAAGGTTGGTCACCCCTGAGCTAAAGAATAGGGGAAATATCTGAGCCCCCCCCCCCTCAAAATTTTGCATTTGGGGGCTCATGATATGTATTGTTCTTGAAATAGATATTGAGTAGTATTGCAATTAATTTACAGTAACCAACAGCCACGCAGTGTTTTTCTTTTTTTTTTAATTTTAAATTTTTTCAGCAATCAAGATTGCTTATAATTCCTTTTCCTTTTTTGTTTTCAGTATCTTTTTCTCCGGACGGTAAATCTTTTCGCACCTTATTGATTAGTTATTCATTTTATTTACAAGAAAGAAATTGTATGTCCATTTGTCGATCATTTTTTTTTATTGACAATAAATAAATCTTTTCACATCTGGATCGGACGCAAGGTGAGGCTCATAAACGGACCACGCGTATGAGCCGCATCTCAGTATTTTAATGAAGAAACTTCCATATTGTTTACATTTATTCAAGCTATATTCACAGAAATAATTAAGATTGAACATGAAATTAAGTTTGTGTATAATATAGCATTAATTAATATTTTTATTTTTTGCTGGGAATGCTCCACAATTAATGTTTATCACTTTTTGATAATTTTAGGTCCATGACTCTGTTTCAAAGGCACAAAGATGATTTTTTAAATCATTAAATTTAATACTACAAAGAAAATGCATTATAATATCTAAAACATGACATAATATAACTTTATACAGCGTACCTTTATCAAGAGCATCCTCTTGTACCTATGCGAGCTGAAGATCGGGTTGTTGCAGTTATGCTTAACGATGGGCAACTAGGGAAGACAGGGGTTATATTCGAATTCAGAAGATCATTTTGCTTAAAAATCAAACAGGAATAGTTTCAGAAGCAATTTTTATGCTGTGCATTGTTATTAATGCGTTATTCGTAATTGAACAACGAAATACTTACCTGTAATTTTTAACTCTGGACGGTATTATGCATTTAACTTTCCAATGTTTTAGTAACAACTCTTACAGGAATAAGGACTAGGGATTAAACTTTTTCTGCAATGAAAAGGTGTTTCTTTTAATTCGAAACAGGGGGTTGCAATAATTTTAGTATTTATTCTTTAATAGTATTCAATTTATCATTTATAATTTTTGCTGGTATTCGTTTTAGCTTATCTCCTTCTCTTTTTTTTTTATCAATGTGTTTGCTTTTCAACACTTGCGGGAAAATGCTGAAGAGACAAAATTCCTGGAAGAGGAGAGGGGGGGGGGTCATAACTTTGCCATAAGTAATGAAGGGGAAATTCCCCTTTCCCACCACCCCAACCGGATCAGCGCCAGATAAATTCAGTTGTAATGTGGCAAGAAAAATAAAAAAGAAACGAAATTAAATGTAAAGATTCACTTCAGTTTATTCAGTATTTAACTTATCATTTATAATTATTGTATTTTTGCTGGTATATTTGTTTTAACATATCTCTGTCTCTTTTTTTTTTGTGTCAATGAGTTTGTTTTTCAACATTTGCGAGAAATACTGAACAGGCAAAATTCCTGGGAAGGGAGGGGGCGAGGGTCTTAACTTTTCCATAATTAATGACGGGGAAATGTCCCCTTCCCCCGCCCCCAACCGGATCAGGGCCAGCTAAATTCAGTAATAATGATTTGTGTCGCCATCTATTTGTGATACTCACGCATTTTATATTTTTAGAATTTGAAAATTAAGATAATGGGAAACATTTTGGGTACTAAAAATACAGATAATGTTTTCTAACACGTGAAAAAGCTTTTCTACACATTCGAGTGCACAGTTTTAGCTAGCATGATTTTTATTTTATAAATGTGGCAAGAAAAATTATAAAAGAAACGAAAGTAAAATGTAAAGATTCACTTCAGTTTATTCAGTATTCAATTTATCATTTATAATTTAAAAGCCGAAAAATAGCTTAAATATCTTGTGTTACTGAAATAGGATTTTTCATGACGATCATTTTGACAAGCTATAATACTACATAATTTTAATTGCCTACTGGAAATTAGATTCATTCTGAAGTATGAACATGTCTGTTTATTTAAGGACTTAATTTGGGACACTTCTCAATTTCTTTCAATTTTTTTTAAAGACTTCAACGTTTAACTTGCATAATGAATTATTACAATTATTTATTTCACTTCAATTATTTATTTATAACTTCTCAAAAATATATGCATTTATTTCATGTGAATACTATTTTTTACTTTTTTTATATTTTTTAATGCAAACTATAAGCAAAAATCATTTTCAATTGAATTTTCATTCATTTAGATGATTGGCTTTGACAACGTGACAACGAAATATGATATCGTTATAGCTGAAAACCGATCAAAATGCTGGCTTGATAATTGACTCAATATATATATATATATATATATATATATATATATATATATATATATATATATATATATATACACTGAAGTGACAAAAGTCATGGGATACCTCTTAATATCGTGTCGGCCCTCCTTTTGCCCGGCGAAGTGCAACAACTCGACGTGGCATGGACTCAACAAGTCGTTGGAAGTCTTCTGCAGGAATATTGAGCCATGCTGTCTCGATAGACGTCCATAATTGTGAAAGCGTTGATGGGGAAGGATTTTGGGCACGAACAGACCTCTCGATGGTGTCCCATAAATGCTCAATGGGATTCATGTCGGGCGATCTAAGTGGCCAAATCATTCGTTGGAATTGTCCAGAATTTTCTTCAAACCAATTGCGAACAGTTGTGGCCCGGTGACATGGCGCATTGTCATCCATAAAAATCCCATCGTTGTTTGGGTACATGAAGTCCATGAATGGCTGCAAGTGATCTCCAAGTAGCTGCACATAAGCATTTCCAGTCAATGTTCGGTCCAGTCGCACTAGAGGACCAAGTCCATGCCATGAAAAAACAGCCCACACCATTACGGAGCCACCACCAGCTTGAACAGTGCCTTGCTGACAGTTTGGGTCCATGGCTTCCTGGAGTCTGCGCCACACTCGAACCCTACCATCGGCTCTTACCAGCTGAAATCGTGACTCATCGGACCAGGCCACGGTTTTCCATTCATCTAGGGACCAACCGATATGCTCACGTGCCCACGAGAGTCGCTGCAAGCGATGTCGTTCTGTCAGTAAAGGCACTCGAGTCGGTCTTCTGCTGGAATAGCCCAAGAAATCCAAATTTCTCCGCACAGTTCTAGCAGACACGTCCATTGTACGTCCCACATTGATTTCTACGGTGATTTGACGCAGTGTTGCTTGTCTGTTAGAATTTACGACTCTTTGCAGACGTCGCCGGTCTCGATCTCTAAGTGCAGGCGGTCGACCACTGCGCTGTCCATGGTGGGATGTTATGCCTGAAATTTCATACTCTCCCCACACTCTTGACACAGTGGATCTGGGAATGTTGAATTCTCTAACGATTTCCGAAATGGCATGACCCATGCGTCTAGCTCCAACTAACATTCCGCGTTCAAAGTCTGTTAATTCACGTCGTGCTGTCATCATCACGTTAAAACCTCTTCACATGAATAACTTGAACAGAAATGAAAGCTCTGTAAAAGCACTGCGCATTTATACCTGTTCTATGCGATGCTACTGCCATCTGAAAATTTGCATATTGCTATCCCATGACTTTTGTCACTTCAGTGTATATATATATATATATATATTGTATGTGTAATATTCACATGAAATCAATACATACATATTAGAGAAGTTATAAATAAATTATTTAAGGGAAATGAAAAAATATAATAATAAATCCTTGTACAATGTTAAATGAGGAAATCTTTGCAAAGTCTCCAGAATTAAGTCCACTAGTGTATGGATAAATAAAAATTATCTGCAACCTGTGAAGCAAAATGTAAAACTCAAATATCCGCAATATGTCTTAAAGAACACGACATCTATGTATTTAATTTAAATTGCTGATCGATATCGATATCAGTTCGAAGCATTCCCACCATAGTTCGCATTCTCTTCAAAACTTTTATCAGAATATTCTTCAACTAAAATGCATCGAATTAGTTTACCTATTTATGACAGCTTTATAGACATGTCCGACTAAATTTGCTTTCGTTAGTCATGTATTTTAAGTTTCAATTAAGACGAATGAAAAATGATTAAATAAGCTTAGTGCTAAAATATGATTGAAGAGAAAAACTAGCTTAAATAAATCACAAATTATCAAGGAAAAATTTCTTGGTAATTTTTGCTTGATGTACGTTGCTTTTCCACTTCAATCATATTCTTAAGACAGTAGGTTCAATAAGAACACTTTACTTTGGAAAACTTCCAAATATTTTGCTGCTGAGAAGTGAGACGCAGGATAAACTTATTCAAGTTGAATTTAAAAAAAAAAACTGTTATGGAAAGAAAACAACTTGAGAGGTATCGGTGAACGATAAACAAGTTATGTATTTCTTGGTGATAGTTATTTATAATTGCATGAAATGTTTCCATAATTCTCTATAATTTTTCTATAGTGAGAGATTTTTTATTCAGGTATCAAAATGACCTACATGTAAGAATATCTTACTCGATGACTATTGTGAAACACAGATGGATCACTAAAAATTAAACTGTCGATTTAATTTATTAATTCATTTTTAATCATCTTTAACGTTTCTCAATTTATTTCCCATAAAAATGATTTGAGGCTCAGCTTTTTTTTTTTTTTTTTTTTCATTACGGAATTCTATTTTCCCAAGCATTTTTTGGATTAAAAAAAAGTAATAATTTTTCATAAAAATAAATAACTAAATAATTTAGTAGCACGACAATGGCCATGTCACGAAAAACATTTTTCACATGTTATCAACGCTAGATGGAGACACACTCGGAGCTAAAAATGTGCAAAAGACCAACTTTTGATTGCAAAATCGAAAGTGAACTTTTACAATGCTAGATTCGACGTAATTTAAACAATTGAAGCATGAAAAAAATGTGTTTTGAAGATTATAATTATAGGGCTCCCGTATTAATTTTAGAAATAATCCTCGCAGTGAGGGATGAACTAAGCCAGCCGAGGGTGTAATTCAGACCCTTACCCAAAAAACCCAAAAAAAAGGGCTTGTTTATACATTGTGTAGGTGTGTGTGTGGAGGGGGGGGGGGGGGATTGCTTCTTAAAGATAGCTCAAAATTGACTCAAATTTCAAAAAGCTTTTTGGAGTTAAATCTGTTTTCTTCCCTCTTTACTATTTACCAGTTACTGATCAAATATTGTCTTTTAATATCGAAAAAATTCCCCCTTGTCCCCATTCTCTTAACATCATCGAAGATAGCCGGAAAAAGGTGTATTGCAAACATTAATTTCAAAAAGTTTCTCAAAGGAGCCCCGATAATGTAATGTCTGTAAAGAAAATAAAATGAACTTCAATTTTGACTAGAGTTCCGGAGGGAACCCAAACTTCTCCTCTCACCTTTATTTTTTTACCTAAAATTGCAAATTTTTCTTCAAGTTTTTCAACATTGATTTTCGTCAGTGCCCTTCCTCGCTCCCCACTCGTAAATATAATAAAAAATTGAGTAAAGAGTTTTTAAAACATCAATTTCGAAAAATTTCTAAGTTACTTCCACAATGTCCCTGCATTTATATTTTCTCCGACGCAACCAAAGACATCTAAAACTAATATTTTTAAGACGTAGTTATTTATTATATCTTTTTCCTTCGAATCAAAAAAATTACTCTTGTTCCTGCCTTATCCCTTGCTTAGAGGCGGTTACTTACTGCTTTATACCAGAGCTCTGCAATAAAATTTACGAGTTGTATCGTACCAAGTGCGGTCGCTCGCTGGTAATCTAATTTCGCATTAGCTACCAGTTTTTTTCTGCTTTCTTTGCTTTATAAGAGGATTTTTTGCCTCAAACTCGGCTACTTTCGTATTCCAAGCTGATGAGTGCATAATAAATACGAAATAAAATTAATTAATAAATTTCTGGGTTTTGAAAGAAAAAGGGCTTTGGCTGTTCTGAAAAAAAACCAAAGCCCTTTTCTTTCAAAACCCAAAAATTATGTGCGACAGCCAACCTTAAGGTTTGGCGGCAATTTTATTAAAAGATACAAAGAAATGGATTATCTTGGAGTCAGGCTGAACAAAAATCTTAACTGTACAGCACATTTGGAAAAAATTCATAAGAAATCAATTCATCTTCTTAGTAAGCTGCAATGCATCTCTGGAAAATCTTGGGGAGCTAATATCCAACTACGCAGATTATTATACCAAACAGTGATAGAACCTTCAATTCTTTACGCAGCTGCAGTATGGGGCCCATTTTTAAAGCAGAAAGACCTAAAGAAATTAGCTACCATTCAACGCCATTTCCTTCTTGTTGTTTTGGGAGCATATAAAACATCAGCTCATACCACCTTACATGTCCTTGCGGGAATTCCCCCCATTGCTCTTACAGTTAATCTAAAATCAGCTTTAGGAAATGTCTTCATAAGGAAAACTACAGCAGAATTATCCCTTAATAATGTCAACTCATCCAATGACTTTGAAGAAGCAAGCCAAAAATGGACAGAACATCCTATAATACAGTGCGCTACTCCGAATATTAGTTTGGAAGAGCCGAATATTTTAACACTGCACACTGGGATTTTCACGGACGGATCGAAAATATGTGATGGAACCGGCTCAGCATTTACTCACATCTCCAACAATCAGGTTGTCTACGATTGGTCAGCCAAACTTACAGCATATAATTCAGTATTTCAAGCGGAGCTTTTTTCCATCTTTCACGCTTTACTTTATATTGCATTAGAAAACATTACCTTCAACACTACAATATTCTCTAATAGTTTATCTTCGCTTAAAACAATCAAGGACCCAATGCATTCTTCAAAGTTAGTCAGAGACATTCAATCCCTCTGCAGAGAACATCCAAACATAAATCTTACCTGGGTTAGAGCCCACAAGGGACACTTTGGCAATAAACGAGCCAACTTTTTGGCTAAAACTTCAGCAAAGAACCCAGCACATTCATTAATATTTAAAATTCCTCTGCAGAAATCTTTCCTCAAACATCACCTTTGATCTAATCTTCTTCAAAATCGTCAGGAAATCTGGGACACTGCAGAAATCGGTCGGAGAGTTCATGATATCCTACCAAAAGTCAAGATAAAACCACGATGCAAACATCGTATGGAAGTAAAATTTCTTAGTGCACATGGTCCATTTCCTTCATATCTACACAGATTCAAGATAATAAGCTCACCATTATGTGTTTGCAGTCAACTTGGAACTCCTGAACATTACGTATTCAATTGTCCGTTAACTAGTTCTTCCTACTGCACATATAATTCCAACCTTCCTGCATCCAAAAATATAGCTCATATTCTACATCATCCAGCTACTAGTAAGAATCTTCATAAAATAATATTCTTACTCAGCACTCAAATAGAAGACTTCAAATATCCTGTCTAAAAACTTTAAAAGTTATATTATTGCCTTTTTCTGTATATATCAAAATTGTTTTTTTCCTTTTTATATTTTTTTCCAAGTAATTTGTACATTATTTTATGTAATTTTGTATCCAGTTATAATGTACGTTTCCTAGCGAGCGCTTGGTTTTTCGTTAGTTTTTCTTTCCTCCCAGCCACCACATCCGGTTAAACCCTCATCAGGGTAGGTACGGTGGTGACTGGTGGGATTTAAATAAATAAATAAATAAATAATAAATACGAAACTGCAGTCCATGGATCGAAATAGACGATTTGGCGATGTATTGCATACTCTCAAAGAGTTTCTCAGTAATAAACTCATTTTACGTTTAATGCATTCCTCATTTTTCCACCACAAAAATTAAATACATAAATAAATAAGCAAAATAAATAAATAGGTAAATAAATAGATACAATGAACTCTCACTTATACACCGCCTCATTTATGTGCCTTTTTCACTTATACGACGATTTTAAATTGTCCCAGCACATTTCATAGCAAAATAATGAACGACGCATAAAATAATCAATAGTTTATGCGTCGCTCTAAAGATAAATATTTCACTTATGCGTTGAATTTTCCGTAAAATGTGAAAAAAAAAAAATTTTTTTTCTTAATAAATAAGCATTTTTCTTCACTTTCTTCTTTAATCTTTCACCTTTATTGCTCACGGAAAATATTTTTTCCGCATGAACTAGAGTTCGGAGAGGGACAGTTACCTATTATGGATCGTTTTAAAAAAAAAATCTGGTATGGACCCCACACTACTTCCTTTTACGTGTAAATTTCTTAGTAGTTGCCTTAAGTGTTAAAAAAAGTGCTTGGAGTGAGCAAGGTAACAATTCAAATATTTACTCCCCTAATCTGCCCCAAAACAATGCAAAAAATATTTTACAATGGTTAATTTTCTAAATATTGCTGATTTTAATATCAGTACCAGGGGACCGAGCCCACTCGGTTAAAAAAAAAAAAAAAAAAGAGGTTTGTAAACTCGTGTTTTTTTCTAAAATGCGAAGTACGTATTTAGATAAACTTGAAAAGCATATTTTGCCTTTGGTTGCAATTATGCATTTAAAACAGCCGTAATTTGTTTTAAAAAACACAACCTTATTTAATCCATGCTCACCGTAAAATCACACCCAATTTCATTTCATTTGGCGCCGAAAGCGCGGGAGAGGTTGATGAGAATGGATGCAGAGTCCCTGTTCTCCAGTACGCATTTGGTTACAGTTGGTTTTGACTTTCACTTCACTTCACACTCCAAGGTTCTTCCCCGTACATACCACAACTCGTGGTTTAACCGGGATGGGGCCCCGAAGAGCGCTCTGTTCATTTTTTAACCAGGCCCAAGGGCCGAGCAAACCCTTAGCCCAGCATCTCACAGAGGTAGCGTTTCACTTGGAGGATTTTATGACCACGAACATTTTTAACGTCCCCTAGCCACCATTAATGAAGAAGGTGGATCTTTGATCGGCTCGGCTCCCTCTATATGATCGGCCCGGGACCCTCCGGTTACGAGTCCGACGACTTACCGATCGGACTACCGCGGCCCACACCCAATTCTAACTTTATTTTGATTGATCTCTTTTAAATTTCAAAAACAATAATAATTATCCAATTATCACGTGTTGCCACAACTCGTTTGCAAAATACCATACAATTTTAAATTTACGTTGATGTGATTAAATATGAAATCTATTGTTATAATAAAACTTTTGAATAAGTGAAACAGCCTGTATAAGAGACTATATGTAGTGAAGCCTTGCTTTAACATTTCAAAAACAATAACAATTTAACGTTGCCAAATACCATAAAATTTAAACTCGCGCTGATGTGATTAAATAAGAAATCCAATGTTTATAACAAAACGTGGTCGCCACGGAAACAGTAACAATGAAAGTAATCATAAACAAAATGGCGAAATAAAAGCTTCTCAAACTTTCAATGAAGGCATAAAAAAAACGGGTTTTTTTTGTGAAAACTCGCGTTTTTACAGAAAAAACGCCGACCTAGATGAACTCAAAAACCAAAACTATCTATCTGAATACCAAATCTTATCAAAATCGTTAGAGCCGTTTTTGAGATCCGAAAAATAAATAAATATATCTATATACATAAAAGACTACTTTTGTATCCGTATGTCCGGGGTAATCTTCCAAACTACTGGACCGATTTCAACCATTTTCTCACCGTAGATAGCTACAGTAACAGGGAGCAGGATAAGCTATAATTTATTTCTAAAAAGCTTAGTTTAAAAAAGTTATTATGGAAAATAATAAATTTCATGTAGTTTCCCCATTAAATGATTGAATTTTCAGTCCATTGTTGCAAAAATTTATTGCCTGGCAACAACAATATTAATAGTGATCATAATGAAAATGTGAACCAAGGCTTCACTGGAGTTAAGTATGAAATTTATTGCTTTCTTAGGATTTTTAGATTCATCTGTGCCAATAATCGCTAACGGGATAAATAAAAAGATAATTGATTTTGGCAACAGTTAGAGAACAGAAAATGTTTATAGTCAAAAAATTTCTAAGTTAGGTACGTAAGATGTTTTCACCAATGTAGTCACAAGGATATAAACTAATGATGGGACTTATTTTACGTGTAATATTTGAAAATGGTTAATTCCAGTGCGATTGATACTGTAAATATATATTTATTTTAATATACCATGCTTATAACATTTCCTATTTATCCAAACATTACTTGTAGCTTGCATTTGTATTTAGGGTGTGTAATACTTTTTTTTTTTTTTTTTAGTTTATCCATAACGTAGCCATTGTTTACAGAAATAGCCATTATGTTTATAGAAATGCACTTTAAGGTGAGAAGGGACTTTCAGATGAGCAAAAAATGGTCAAAAAATCGGTTCTTCTTTGATGATATTTCTAAAAACTATATGATTGAAATACATGTTATTGCTATTGTAAATAAATAGCTTTACCTTATTTGTGGTGAATTTGTATTCAAAACTAATTTAATAATGAAATATACAACAGTAAATGTTGATTTTCTCAAAACATAATTTTACGCGTGTTTACAAATTTCATACTGCTCCAGTGTAAAAAATTATTATTTAAATTTGCTAAAAATTTTTTGCCATGTACTTAAGAGGTTTTTTAACATTTTGTTGGGAAGGAATTTTCTATTTTACTAGCTGTGTTGAATATATTTGCTATGTTTTATTGAAATATGGATATCTTTCACAAAAAAAAATGTAAATTTTAGTTTGTTTTTTTTCTTTAATTTTTGCCACAATATATAGAAAAAGTACTCCCAACATTTCACTTTCTGGTGTTTTATGTTCCACATTTTGCTTGTATTTTATCATTTTGATGAAATTTCAGGCGCTTGGAATAAAAAAGAAAAATCGTTAAAATTCAAATTTTAAATTAAAAAAAAAAACAAATTTTAAAATGTTTCAACGAAAATTTTTATATGTGTTAGTTTTTGCAACATATAGCTATGCTGCAAATTTCAAAGAAATTCATTGAAAATTGCTAAAGAAAAAAATGATAGTCCCTTGTCGCCTTAATGTTGAAAAATTTATGAATGAGTTTCACTAAAACACCCTACACCGAGCAGAAACCTGGGCAGAGCCGGGTACCCGGCTAGTATATACATATACAAGAATTGCTCGTTTAAAGGTATTAGATTCAGTGAATTTTTCGCAAAATATCGCCAATAGCGCCAAGTTGAACCCAAATTCAAAAAATATTTTTTTCGCCAAATTTGTCGCCAACTTGGCGATATGTCGCCAACTTGACGTCAAACACTTGGCGACCAAAAGCTTGGCGACATGTCGCCAAGTGGTCGCGCCAATTCATATCACTTGAGTCTGTATTAAAATTAATATTGACTAGGTGACGCGTGCGGAATTCCGCAAAAAAAAACCCTCTAAACTTAAAATTTAATACGACAATTTTTATTGGCTTCATTATCTGCCCGAAGTTGCAGCGCAGTGTCGAAATCTATAAAGAAAAGTCCAGCGTAAGTTGGTGTAGTCCCTGCCGAGGTTGCAAGTTCCCGATCATATGGTACACTTGACCATGTAGTTTAAAACAATATGGACCTCTGCCAGGAATGTTAACTGAGTCCACTTTGACTGAAGCGAAGGCCAAAGCATTGTTGAATTGTCTAATATTATCTAGGTAGTAGACACCTTCCTGTTAGTCTGCCTGTTGGTACCCTGTTCCTTAGCATTGTAAAATCTTGTACGTTTGCACAACATCGCCATCAACTGCCGTCGTTCTGACAACTTTTCAAAGAGATCAAAGACACGTTCACTTTTACAACTAACTACAAAAATGATACCCTATATTAAAATCAAATACCCAAGGCTACTACTAAACTAAATACTAACGTTATCGCAAAACTACCACAGTATTTTGAAACAATAAAAGTTACAATTAAGGTTTACCGAGCTAAGCCTTGGCTTGAAATGTCGCATTTAAAATTGATTTGAACAACAATGGTAACGATTTTAACAGTTGAGCAAAAATGTAACTTTTTCAAACTTCAATCGCTTATAAGTCGCTTAAACGTGGATTTTCGAGATTCTCGTTACGCGGCGCTAGCGGAGAAACGTTCTAAAGAACGCATTTTTTTTTAATCTTTCGAATGAAATCAAAATGGAGACGATACGACAATTATTTCGCTAGATAGAGTCAATTTTGTGTCCAAAAATTGAAGTTCGAATAAAAAACGAACCGACACTTTTTAGAGGGTGGGTCTAATTTTCGTCAATAGCCCGCGGGATAAGCTTCAAAATCATAAATTTTCATGCAATTCGATAAAGAAATGAGCGAGTTTCGACCGGGTATAGGATTCGGCTTAGAGAAATAATATATGGAGATTTACCCCAAAAAAGGTGTAAAAGACCCCCTTGGGAACATTCGAATGCAATCACAAGGGGAGGTGCACAACTAGACCCCCCTCAGAGCCTACATACCAAGCTAGAAGTTTCTACGGCATATAGTTTTTGAGTTATGCGACATACATACGCACATACGTACACAGACGTTACGAGAAAACTCGTCGTAATTTACTCGGGGGTGGTCGAAATTGATTTTTCGGCTGTTTGTATGTTGTATTGTTGTTAGGTACATATGCACGTGCTGATAGGTCGAAAAAACTACGCGACATTCATTCGGTGGTGAGCAAAGTCAAAATTTAGACCGAAATTTGAGTGAAATTTTTTTCGTGATCACAATACTTCCTTTACGACTTAAAAGGAAGTAAAAAGCAGTTTGTAATTAGGTATACAACAATTTTTTTTTCTTTTTATCATTATAGTTACGTTCCAGTAATAGCCAAACCGTAGTAATATATCCCTTGTCTATAGAAACATTATTATTCATTCTCTCATTAGAACCTATGTTGCGTTTTAGTCCTTTAAGTAGGCTTGTTCACTAATACGTCTCTCTCACTTATGCGCCTTTTTCTGTTGGTCCCTTGGGCAGGCGCATAAGTGAGAGTTCACTGTAAATATATGAATATATCAAACAAGAAAAAGTCATCTGACAAGGGGAGAGGTGATGGTAAGGTGAAATCTGACACAGCGGGGGAGTGGGGGGGGGGAGGGAGGGAGAATTATATTTTTTGAAAAAAATGGGGCATCATTTATAGACAGCTTCTTGCTTCAGACGAATTTCGAGCTCCGATTTCATTTACAGATTGATGAAGTTGTTACAGTTAAGTAAGCAAAATAACAATAATAATAATAATAGTTATTTGCTCGTAGTGCACATTATACATACTATTAAAATTTGATTGTATGTATATATGTCCATGGTATGTATGTATGTATGTAAGTTATTCTAACTCAGTGGCATAGCTAGTCGTTGTTGGTTTCAGGGGGGGGGGGGTGCGAGATTCGAAAAACCGGACAGCTTTTTAACGAGTAACGACCTCTTACACTAGAATTGTGCTGTAGTCTTAAGAAATATTACTGCAGAAATCTTTAAGGGGGATGCGGGGGTTCGCCCCCGGAATTTTTCATAAATCGTACCTCTAAAAACTCCATTCAAGAGTATCTTGGTGATGTTAGAGGAGAGGATGTTCGACCACTTCCTCAGTCAGGAAAACATGATTGAAGGCCATTTTCAATAATGTGAAAGAAAATGACAGGATCCATGAATCTTTCCAAGCGATTTTTTCGAAATTTAAGTTCCAAAAACGAAATTTAGACGAATTTCGATAATAATGGGGGTGGAGGGCTACCCCCGAAATTTTCAACATTTATTTCCTAAAAAAGAAAAAAAAAAGACGATCCTAAATGGTTCTGGGAAGGGTGTCAATGCAGTCTATAACACTATGATATTCACAGAAGAATCGTACTTTTTTTCCTAGGATTTTTATATTTGTTCTCCTCATTTATGCATTTTTTAGACCAACATTTCGGGGGAAGAAGAGTACCCCCCCCCTTATTTACGCTACTGTCCTTACTCAACTCCCCTAAATCGCAGGAGAATTGACGATCGAACCAGGTATCGATAGAGTTGCAATTTATCAGACTTTTGTTTAGGAAGTTTTTTTTTCCTTTTTTCTGATTTTAACCTGTGGAGATATTAATATTAAAGTGCAATTCTCAAATCTGTTTCTATCGGTAGGAACAAATCCAAACTGGCTTTTTGCTAATTTCCACTTAGTTTCTTCTTTCTCAAGCCCGTCTCTCGCTTTTGAAAACTATATTTTCTTTATCTAGCTTACAATTTATTTATGTGGTGAGAGGGTATAGTTATGCATAAGCGTGAAAATATCAGTTGGTGTGTAAAAACATCAACTATGTAGCTTTTAAATAACATAGCTATAATAATAATTATTATATCTATGTCACTTATCTTTCCTGCGTGAACCTAGTGAAAGAAACCCGATTTCTTATAATACTTTCCATGTATCATGTGACTTGGGATCCTTGCTTCAAGAATTCAAATTCTTTACTCTCAACCTTTTATTCTTTTTAAATGGTCTTGACTTGACCTCTCTGAATGATGGGCCAAATTTTCTGTTGCGTTTAGAAACACCCATTTCAAATTAGGAACATTTTAATTTTATAAATCAATATACTCAGAAGATGGCAGCACGAACAAATCGTTGAGTTAGGAAAAGGAGAAAGCAGGGGCGCCCCGAAAGTAAATTTTTGAGAGGCATCTCTCCGGGAGGGCAGTGCCCCCTCCCCCCCCCGGAAAAGGTCAACTGCGCCTTTCGAAGGAAAACTCAGTTTGTACTACCACATGCAAAAAATAAATTAAATTAAATAAAAATAATGAATAAGTAAACAAGTAAATATAAAACAAATATAAATGTATTAACAAAAATTTTAAAACATATATCGTGGGGAGGGGCTCATCAAAGGTGGGCTACAATTGCATTGTCGGAAGATACCGGGCCCGAATTTGAACCCATCCTTTTCCCTTGAATCGCCTACAGTTAAGCTTTTCTTTTGGGGTGGGGGGGGGGGGGGAGACTTCCAGGGAGAGTGGTGAACTGCATCAATTTTCATAATGTTATAAAATATAGTCTACAAATGCGTTTTTGGCTATCGATTTCTTTTAATTCTGAGGAATTACTCGTGAACTACATCCATTTACTTAACTTCGTCAAAGATGGATTGAAATTATATACTCATGATTTCAATTTTCAAGTTCGAAAATGTTTCCGAAGAGAATATCAAGTCGTATTACTTTGCCTCTACGATCACCAAAGATGGTCGATAATTGCATTTTGATATTACAAAATTCAAAGCTTTGGGGGGGGGGGGGGGTGGAGCAAGATCCGAACCCTTTTTTTTTTTTTTTCAAGTTTTCCGAAACATGGCTTATACTTACATTTTCTGGGATTTCAATTTTAGAAAATTCTAAGAGAAGAGTTTGTGTGGACCCTTTCCCTTCCCTTAACGTCCAAAAATGGTTAACTATTGATTGAGCTTCCAGGACTTAGATCTCGAAAATTTTGAGAGGGCTTGTCCAAAACCTATCATTTTCTCTCATGACTTCAAATTGCATCAAAAATAAGTTTCAAGATTTCAATTTCAAAAACTTTTCCAATATCCGTCTCGGATGACGTTGCGATTGTGGAACGGGACAACTTTTGCGATTTCAGGATTTCAATTTCGGAAAGTTTCCAAAACAATCACGAATCACATTTCTCTCCCAACCTTATGAAAGATAATTTATAATTGCACTAGCAAAAATACCCGGCGTTGCCTGGGCCAGTGAAAATATTGAGAACCAATTTATAATCGCTTTTTTTTTCCTAAACTAAAAGAACTCAAAACGTACCGCTTTGACGATTTAAAATGTCGCTAAATTTGCGGTAATTGTTTTGGGATACCTAGGATACTTTTGCTCCCATCCCTACTTTATGAAAATATGCTTAAGTATTATTAAGTCAGTAATTTTTGTCAAAGAAAAATTGTCATTTAATGTTGAGAAAATATTGCTGACCATGAAATGACGCTAAAAGTTTTTGTCCTAAGTGATTTCGAAATTTGTAGGGAGCATTTGACAATTATTTGTGCGAAAAACACAAATTATTGGTAATTTTAGTTTTGGGGTTTGATTAATTTCGTATGCGGATTACTTTACGCTTTGACATAAGTTTTAAAAGTTTTTTTAATGACAACGTACGGGATTGGCCAAAAAAAAAAGCCTGAACTTTTCTTCAACTGTGGGAGTATTATCTCGATGATTAAGATTTTGGCGCAATCTACAAATATCAGACAACAATCGTTTTATTTTAGTTATATCATGTAAGAAGTAAAGTATTATTACATAGTCTTTGGCGCCAAAACTGGCGTCAGTTGAAAAAATTACCAATATATAGTTATTATAATATTCTTGCAACAAATTCGGCAAGATACCTGTTCGATTGGATTCTAAGTGACCGATTGTAAGTACCCGTCCAGTCAGCGCAAAATTTTTTTTAAAAATACCGTAAAGTTGTATTTAAAGTTCCATTAAATTGGAAAATAATGAACCCAATCCATTTATTAGTTGCCAATCTCTTCAAGCGATTACATTACCGATACTCTAAAACATATACTGTCGGCCCCGCTCAAACGAATACTGTCGGTTCCAAGAAATATTATTTGATTAAGCGGATAATTCGATTAAACGGAATCTTTAGTATTGCGACTATGGCATGGGAAATATCCAGTTCCAGGATATTTTATTCGTTTATTCGTTACCCGATTAAGCAGGACCGATAAATTTACGAAACTTGTGAAAATAATTGATACAGTGAACAATTTACTAATAAAGGAATACAATTTATTCTAAAGAAATAATATTTTCACGCAGCAATGTACATTAAGAAACACATTGCTTAAGGATAAATATTCTACTTATACAACTAAGACTATACAAAACGTTTTAAATACAAATCATGGTAAAAGCCTGGATATTCCCCATGAAGCTGGAAAAAAAACCTTCATGATTTGACTTGAGAAAAGCCTTGAACATTAAATACGGAAAGAAGAAATGATGCCCGCAATTATAGCTTTCGACAGGGAGTTGAGATGATACACTAAATACTGAATTAGTTTGGTCAATGCCTTTTGATTAATGAGAAATAATGTACCTTAAATTGGAATGAAAAAGGCGCTACCGATCGAACTTTTTTGAATATCGTTTTAAATTATAGCCTATGTGTTATTCTGATGTATAAGCTACATTGTGGTAAAAGTTTCATCAAAATCCATTCAGTAGTTTTTGCGTGAAAGAGGAACAAACATACATCCATCCATACATCCATCCATACATCCATCCATCCATCCATACAAACTTTCGCATATATAATAGTAGTAAGATGTTTAAGACTTCAATTTCGGTTCCATTTTCCTGAAGAAAGTCCCAAACTCTGTCCCTTTCTCTAACGTCATCAGAGACGACCCATAGTTGAAGTGCTTGGGAGATAAAAGGGTTATGTAACAAAACCGAAATATACGAGTAATTAAAGTTCAAAGTTTTATTGTGGCAGTTGTTGCAACTTTTTTGTTTTCTGGTTTTGTCGTTAAGTGAGCGTATGAGTTGGTCGAATAACATCTACCTTTTGATGTACCAAGTTTTATTTGCTTAACTGTATCCATTGTTTTCCATTGTCCAGTGTAAATTTTCAAAAAAATGTAACATCCCTTCAACTGTGGTTTTAGGCCTTCAATTTCAGAAACATTCTATTAACCTTCTTCCCTCTTAAATATGAACAAATTGCTTACAATTGGATATTTAGAGCTCAAATTTCGAGGGTAGGATTTTGAACAGCATCTTTTACATAAAGTCATCAAAGAACGTTTATATTTGCACATTTAGGGCTTTAATTTGAAATTTTCAATGGGGGAGCGCCTCCGAATTTCTCACAACGGTGTTAAATATCGTACAAAATGTCGTTTGTAGAACCTAATTTCGAAAATTATCGAGGGAAAATATCCTTGCACTCCATATCCTAAGATCATCTAAAATTCCGTTTTTGGAGCTTCAGTTTCGAAAAATTACCAAGGGCCTCATTCTTATCTCTCAAGTTACCAGAAATGGCGCAAAATCGCTTTCAAAAAACTTCGATTTCGTAAACTTTTCAAATCTTGAGCCACTTTCCTTGTCCAAAATTCATAAGTTGTAATGTGTTATAAATGTGACGTTTGTCAGCACATCATAAGAGATAACAACCAACAATTTTAGAAGTATTTAAAAAAGTCCTTAATAAAAACCTTAGTTCTGCTCGAATATTAACCCCAAGATTCGGTTCATCTTATTTCTATTTATTCTCTCATCGTTTTAAAACGCAATCTATCTTATGCGTGCTCTTGATTCTTTTTAGTAACTTTCTTAACAAGAAGCTGGATCCACTGTTTGTTCCCAACAAGGTTCTATACAATTATGCGTTTTAAAAAAATTGACGGTCACCAAACTCTCATACGCCCTCCCTACTCTTGTCAAGTGTATTTGACCTCACGGCAGATGACAGCCTAGTTTCGTTATGAATTATATCGTAATGGACTCGGTTTTTCTTATATTACCCTTTTATGGGAAGGAATTGATGAAATTATTTTCAGGAACTGGAAAACAAACAGAAGTTTTTAAAACATACATCGCCCCTTCCTTGGGAGTGCATGAAATTTACTTAGAGTAGGGTCAAGCCAATCATTTAGGCAATTACAAATTGATATTTCAAACTTAATAAGTTGTTACTAGGTGACTCGTGCGGAATTCCGCAAAAAAAAAAAAAAAAAAAAAACCTCCAAACTTAAAATTAAATAGGACCATTTTTATTGGCTTCATTTGCACAACATCGCCATCTACTGCCGTCGTTCTGACAACTTTTCAAAGAGATCAAAGACACGTTCACTTTTACAACTACTACAAAAGTGATACCCTATATTAAAATCAAATACCCAAGGCTACTACTAAACTAAATACTAACGTTATCGCAAAACAACCATAGTATTTTGAAACAATAAAAGTTACAATTAAGGTTTACCTAGAGCCGCTATATAAACAGGCCGACGCATCAAGATTAAGTTTCACCACTTTGGATCCAATTCCTTAACTTTTACTTTCATATTTTCATTGTTGCGGAGTAGGGTTACCAGAAAAAAGTCTTGGCACATTGCTAAGCTTTGCCAAATCCACGTGCAGCTAATAAGTTCTCATAGTGAAAAATTACCAAAACGCGATTACTGGCCAGAAAAAACAACCACTCAAACACACGAACACGAGCTGGATCCAAAGTGGTAAAACTTAATCTTGATGCGCCGGC
>JAXGGA010013164.1:0-36179 GCA_038373865.1 Uloborus plumipes
GTTGCCAGAAAAATAATACGCTCCTTATTTGGGCCGAAAAAATACTACCGTAGAATCAAAAATACTACGTCTGGCAACCCTGGAAAAAGAACGAAACAAAAATAAGTATGAACACGTAACCATAGTAACAACATGAAAAGTTGATTTCCGTTGATAAAATAATTCTTTTCATCTCTCTTTTCAAACAAATTTTATTATCGAGCTGAACCATTTTAGAATCGTTTGGCTTGCTTTACTGAAGGTAAGCCTTGAATTTCGGGATTCTAAAAACAATTGTTACAGCTCTCCTGATGATCGTAGAAACTTCGAAAAAACTTCATTTTGTGCAGAAAATTCCAAGCTTTCGAATGACATAAGACTTGAAAATGTGTGTGAAATATTTCTTCCCTATTTTATCGAATTTCCGCTAAGAATTCGAATAGAAAAAGTACGAAATGGAATTTTCGAAAAATCGCTTCGAGGTGCAAAACTACATGCTACAAACTAATTTTGTGCCAAGTGGCATGAAAATCGACCGAACGGTTTTGGCGCTACGCGCGTAACAGACAGACAGAAGGACAGACAGAACCACCTTCAGCTTTATTATTAGTAGAGATTAGGATAATTTTCTTAAGGTTACAGTGAACACAAAAAGTGTTTTTTTTTTTTTTTCAATTATTGATCTATATATCTAAAACTCTGTGTGCTTGTATATTTACTGCATAAAAAAATCGGTGCAAAAACAATGAATATTTTTTTTTTGAAATTTAAAATTTAAAATTTTTTTAACAAAATTTCAAAATGCTCCATGAGTCACCATTGTTTTCAAACTTTTCCACTTAATTTCCAATCATTAGGCATGATTGCATAAATTTATGCATTATGTGTAGTGTTTTATGAGATAGTTTACAAAAGATGGCTGAAAAGAAAAATTTATATGAATTTTTCTGCTGAAAAGTAGCTAGCAATGAATTCCATAAAGTTCAATTTTTTAGCTATATTTAAGAAAGCTAAACTGTACAGCAAATACAAATTTTTAACTTTAAGAAAGTCAAATTTTCCTATTTACAAAATCCTATGTATAGGGTTTGGACTGAAAATTTATATTTACTAATAAAAAATTGCAGTGAACTCTCACTTATGCGCCGGCCCAAGGGACCAACAGAAAAAGGCGCATAAGTGAGAGAGACGCATAAGTGAACAAGAATATTTAAAGGTCTAAAACGCAAGATAAGCTCTAATGAGGGCATAAATGAGATTGTTTCTATAGAAAAAGGACATATTACTATGATTTGGCAATTACTGTAACGTAACTCACTATGATAAATAGAAAACAAAAATTGTAGCATACCTAATCACAAACTAATCATTTCAAATCAATGCATAATTGATAATAGTCAATCTCCGAACTCTAGTTCATGCGGAAAAAATGCCTTCCGTGAGCAACTAAGGCCAAAGATTAAAGAGGAAATTGAAGAAACATGCTCTTTTTTTAAAGAAAATTATTTTTTTTTTTTACATTTTACGAAAAGTTCGGCGCATAAGTGAAGTGTTTATCTTAAGAGCGACGCATAAACGAATGATATTATCATTATTTTGCTATGGAATGTGCTGGGACTATTGAAAATGGTCGTATAAGTGAAAAAGGCGTATAAATGAGGCGGTGTATAAATGAGAGTTCACTGTAATTTATGTTGTAAATAAATCATGATAATTTAAAGAGTAACCAGTCATCATAAAGAATCAACTAATGTCAATTTGGAAATTTTCTAACTAAAAAAGAAATAATATATATATATATATATATATATATATATATATATATATATATATATATATATATACACTGGCGGAAAAAAAAATCCCAACACCAAGAAAGACTTGTGTTAGAAAAACGAAATTTGGTAGGCGTGTTTGTACAACTGAAAGATGACATCGATTGAAATTTCGCGTTCCGCGCATAAGTGTGGCGCAGCTGGCGTCACTCAGAACATGCAAATAAGGCTTGTTTTAAAAGCGTGTTGTGCAGCTAGCTCGTGAGTATTATTTTTCCGTAAAATTTGACGTATTGCGTTCATGTTAGTCAGGAATGTCTTTAAGAAGACGAAGAAGCCATTATAAACAGCTCACCGAGTTTGAACGAGGTCGTACAATTTGGCTACGAGAAGGTGGATTTTTATTTCGCCTATATCGCAGAAAGACTTGGTGGGAATGTTTCCACCGTTCATGATTATTAGAAGCTATGGTCAAGGGATAGTACTTCCTCAAGCAGATCGAGTTCCGAGCTGCCACGTGGCACGAGTGAGAAGGAAGATCGCCGAATCTTGCGTACGGCTGTGGCGCATCGTACTGGATCTGCGGCTGACATTCGAGCTGCAGTTGGTACCGTCGTGACCCAAGGAACGGTAAGAAACTGTTTACTTCAAGGACAGATACGAGCCAGGCAACCTGTAGCCGGTATTCTATTGACTGCAAACCATTGCCGTTTCCGATGGCAGTGGTGCCAAGACAGAGCTCACTGCAGGTCGGAGTGAAGATCTTTTGTAATTTTTGATGAAAACAGATTCTGCCATAGTGCCAGTGGTGGCTGTATATTGATCAGAAGGAGGCCAGGGGACCGCCTGAATCCAAGCGGTCTACGGCCTAGACACACGGGACCCACACCTGGAGTCATGGTCTCTGGAGCAATTTCCTATGACATCAGGGGCACTCTTGTGGTTATCCCAAACTCACCTACTGAAAATTTGCCGTCAGTCTGGTAATTTAACCAGTAGTACAGCCCTTCATGAGTAGCATTCAAGGGGGAGTTTTCCAACAGGATAACGCTCGCCCTCACATCGCTGCTGTAACGCAACGTGCTCTGCAGAGTGCTGACATGCTACCATGACCTGCAAAATCACCAGGTCTGTCTCCAATTGATAACGTATGGGATATCATTGGACGGCACCTCGAGCATCATCCACAGTCAGCAATGACGGTCCTAGTATTGACACAGCAAGTACAACAAGCATGGCACTCCATACTACAAAATGACATTCGGCACCTGTATGACATAATGCATGCACGCTTGCAGGCTTGCCTTCAAAATTCTGGAGGTTACACACTCTATTAAATTAACATAATTTCACATTTGCACAGCATTTTTTTGAGCTTAAATTAGCCAGTGATTTTGTACATTTAATCAATTAAACATGTTAACTAGACAATTGCATTACCCAAATTTCATTACTCTACAATAATTTTTTCTTGGTGTTGGGATTTTTTTTTTCCGCCAGTGTATATATATTTCTAAAAAGTGGGTCATACCTCAAACCTCCCTAGTTTTCTCTATTTTGAATACGCTTTTATTAGTTTCACTTGTGTGTTCGTTTGTATGTATGTATGTATGTATGTATATATGTATGTATGAATGTATGTATATATGTATGTAACTCTAAATAAAAGATTAAATTCACGTTCTTTCCAAATATAAAAGCAATATATTTTATACTATTATTAATACTAAAGGCTAAACTATATTACATGCTGATGTATTTTATTGTTTCAGTTGTTTATATGTAACTATGAATAAAAGATAAAATTCACGATCTTTGCAAATATAAAAATTATATATTTAATAATATTATTATCGCTAAAGGCTAAATTATATTACGTGTTGATACATTGCAAGTGCATATAAACTAAGCGGATATTCAATAGTTTTGAAACTTCTTTTTAATTTGATTTACTCCAAAAGCGTATTTTTTTATTATTTTTTAAAACTATATTTAGGATTATTCTTGTCCGATAATATTTACACCCGGAAAGAATCACAGAAAATAAATGTTAAAGGTTAGAAATATACATGTAAATAAAAAAAAGCACAAGTGTAAATAAATTGTATTAAAAAATCTGAGCACTCATTCAGATTCAAGAGAGCCACAAGATTTGCGTGCTCTCGTGATGCCATAATGCCTCACAGAAATCTAATTTAAATCATACGAAGACATAGATCATTGGATTGCGTTTTTTCCCTTTAACCTTTTCCGGAGGCGCTGAAATTACACTTCCAGAACCGTCACGCGAAAACTTTCTTAGCATCGATGGGAAGTAGAAAAAGCATTTTAGTTAAATAGTGTAATTACAGTTGGGGGAGAGAAGGAAAAGGGTAGAAAGATAATTTTCTTGCATACTATTGAAAAAATAAGTAAGAGAAAGAATGAAGATGTTCTCTTTGAAGATGAAGATGAAAAGATTACTAATGAGTTATAGTTTCCCCTTTTCTTTGTTCTTAAATGATATATTAAGTCAGTTTTTTTCCTTCTAGAAACATTTTTCGAAGGACTAAAATTTCTTATTTTATACCTTTTTGTTTCTACTTATTTAGATGGCGTTTCGATTGCGTTAAAGGACATTTGTCCGATCCCCTCCCTATTACGGACACCCGAGTGTTTATTTCGTCCCACTTTCAATTAATTTCCCGGATCAGTATCAGTTTTTTCGTCAGATTTAAGTTCGAAATTGTGTAGCGTTCTCTATAAAGAGTCGACCTGGTCGACACAAAAGTGTTAAAATCTACTGTTTCCTGAAGTTGCTTTTTTATTCAGTGAAGTTCTATTTGCGTTGCTATACTACTCAGTTCACCCCCTTTTTTTTTCTAATGCCTTTATTTATTAAGCTCTCCATCCAGACTGCATATTTTCAATGCCTGGTCCCAGCACACGTTCATTCATAATTTTTAACATAATGCACATTCATCTACAACATTTTTTACAAATATACTTCAACACTTATTTAATCTTAGAGAAAGCAATCATTTTTGCGTTTACTACCTCTTTTTCCTTTTAAACTTGTTGAGTGGCCCGACTATGCACGGTCTTCCTCGAAAATAAAAGTTAGGTCAAGTGACGCATGTTCAACAATCCAGCTTAAATAAATGAAAAAAAAAATATTTTAAAATTTTTCGTTGGAATAATAACAACAGTCCCTAAAAATCCCGATTAAAATTTGGGCATTAGCCCCTAAAAGTGTCCACTAGGTTAAGCAAATTTCGTCCCCAAAATTAACATTTCCCTAAGAAAAATCCGTCAGATTGTGTATGGATGTGCGTGCTCTATCTCGATTTTTTCATTGATCCCTGTCGAAAAAAAGAAAAAAATCCAGAGGGGTCAATCCATGTCAAATCACCCAGGAAAACGGGATTTTGTAACCCATGTCCTCGGATTTTGATAAAATTTGGTGTATTTAATATTTTTATGGTGGTAAGTAACCATATGAATTCTTTTGCCCATATGTGATCTGGTTTTTGTTTTACAGGCCGTCAAACTTTTCAAAAAATTGCATTTTCTGTCAACCGCTAAGCCTAATCTGCATGTATACGTATCTCTTCAGTAAATTGTGTCGGGTGCAGAAATCGTTCAATATTTCCAAAAATTCTCAGATATGTTGCTGAAAGTATGAGGGTTTAATAAAAAAATACTTGAAATTTATATAATATAATTTTGTTTGAATAAAATTTGAATAAACTACGACAAACATTTTTTTTTCTTGTGCAAAACATGAGTTTACTTAAGTGGCATTTAACGAAAAGGCGGAGGTCCTATTCAATAATGGAAGCATTCGAAATGAGCCTGAAGGTGTGTTCTATCATTGCAGAGAATAAAATTAGTGGTTTTTTTCGTTTTCTCGTTGCTATTGCACAATATACACATTTCAGTATCAAAATTTTTGAAAAAAAGTTCTAGTCATTTTCCTAACCTAAATTTCACTGAAAAGCAAACATACCTTTATTTTTAAGTGTATTTACAGCCCTATTATGGTACTTAAAATCATCTTAATCCCTTAGTAAGCAGAAAGAAAAGTGAGAAATAATTTATGACTCCCAAATTCAGTTGTTAAGTTCCGCAAAATATCAGATGTAGAAAAAAGATGTGCAAAACATGAATTTACTTTAGTAGCTTTTTATGAAGAGGCGGAGGTCATATTCAATAATAGAAGCATTCGAAATAAATCTAAAAATGTGTTCTATCATTGCAAAGAACAAAATTAGTGGCATTTTTTCGTTTTTTTTTTTTTTTTGCTATTGCACAATAGCACAATATACACATTTCAGTACCAACATTTTTGAAAAAAGTTCTAGTCATTTTCCTAACTTAATTTTCAATATTTTTTGTGTAAAAGAAGCATAGCTCATGCTTTTTGTAGCATAAAAACGTATTACAGTCGACACTCGATATAACGACCGTCTCCGTCCTACAGAAAACGGTCTTTATAACAAGTGGTCGCTATAAGAGGTAGAACATAGAGTATGTTGGGATACAACTGGGGGTTCTCTAACCGGTCGTTATATTAGGATGGTCTTTATAACGCGTGGTCGTTATAACGAGCGTCGACTGTATATTTATTTTTAATGATTTATAATTGTATTGAATGTGCGAAGAAGAGATAGGATAACACAATCTTTAAAGAAAAAATAACAATGAAAAATATGAGTTTCCGAATATTATCGGATTATTTGTCTTTGAAGTGTTTGTGTGATCCTGTTTTCAGCAAATTTAAGGAATATACTGTTTGATATTTTAACGCTCGACCTTCCTTGCATTTCCGACTTCGGACAGTACTTGTTGAAGTCATGTTATCGTTAAATATTCGGAATACTTATTTTGTACATATTTAATCTCCTTTTGAAGAGAATAGTAACATCTTCCAAAATCTTATGTTACGGACCGTTTGACGTAGTTATTTCATCTAACATCTTACCATGTCTTGTTTATAGTAAAGATAATAGTCCTTTCTTAGGTAAAATATAGTCTTGCTTCAAGTCAAGCATAGTCACTTACTTGAACATTTTCAATTTTTTTCCTTTAAGCTCCATTAGCAAGTGTCGAAAGCTGTATTTGCTCTTAACTGGATGCTGATATTTCTAGTTTATTTTTATTGAATTACGTCTGTCCGGAGCTCTAGCTTTTTAATTATCTCCTATTATTATTTATCAGCGCAAACCAACCTTCCTGATAAGCGAATCCAATGAAAAACAAACAAACCAAAATAGAAAACCCACTCACATTCTTTATCCCTCTTATCACTATGACCCATATTTTGATGAAATAAGAAGAGACCTGATACATGCGCAAATGCAAGAAAGGTTGAGCGTTAAAATATCAAACAGTATATTCCTTAAATTTGCTGAAAACAGGATCACACAAACACTTCAAAAACAAACTATCCGATAATATTCGGAATTTCATATTTTTCATTGTTATTTTTTCTTCAAAGATCATGCTATCCTATCTCTTCTTCGCACATTCAATACAATTATAAATCATTAAAAATAAATATAATACGTTTTATGCTACAAAAAGCATGAGTCATGCTTCTTTTACGCAAAAAATATTGAAAATTAAGTTAGGAAACTGACTAGAACTTTTTTTCAAAAATGTTGGTATTGAAATGTGTATATTGTGCAATAGCAAAAAAAAAAAAAAAAAAGCCACTAATTTTGTTCTTTGCAAGGATAGAAAAAACCTTTAGGTTTATTTCGAATGCTTCTATTATTGAATATGGCCTCCGCCTCTTCATAAAAAGCTACTAAAGTAAATTCATGTTTTGCACATCTTTTTTCTACATCTGATATTTTGCTGAACTTAACAACTGAATTTGGGAGTCATAAATTATTTCTCACTTTTCTTTCTGCTTAATAAGGGATTAAGATGATTTTAAGTACCATAATAGGGCTGTAAATACACTTAAAAATAAAGATATTTTTGCTTTTCAGTGAAATTTAGGTTAGGAAAATGACTAGAACTTTTTTTTCAAAAATTTTGATACTGAAATGTGTATATTGTGCAATAGCAACGAGAAAACGAAAAAAACCACTAATTTTATTCTCTGCAATGATAGAACACACCTTCAGACTCATTTCCAATGCTTCCATTATTGAATAGGACCTCCGCCTTTTCGTGAAATGCCACTTAAGTAAACTCATGTTTTGCACAAGAAAAAAATGTTTGTCGTAGTTTATTCAAATTTTATTCAAACAAATTATATTATATACATTTCAAGTATTTTTTTTATTAAATCTTCATACTTTCAGCAACATATCTGAGAATTTTTGGAAATATTGAACGATTTCTACACCCGACACAATGTACTGAAGAGATACGTATACATGCAGATTAGGCTTAGCGGTTGACAGAAAATGCAATTTTTTGAAAAGTTTGACGGCCTGTAAAACAAAAACCAGATCACATATGGGCAAAAGAATTCATATGGTTACTTACCACCATAAAAATATTAAATACACCAAATTTTATCAAAATCCGAGGACATGGGTTACATGACCGGGTGAACTGACGTGGAATGACCCAGAGGGTACTTGAGCCTTGAGGCTTTTTGGTTGTAAATATATAAGTAGAAGGCTAAAAATGTCGTTAGAGTGAAAGCAAATCTCAATACAGAATAAACAGACCCTTTAAATCCTCACTAGAATTAGAACGACAGTACTCAAGAATATCTAGTACAATCTCGACATTAGGCCCCAAAAATCCTTGCTTGAAAGAGCATGATATCTCTGAACATTCCCATTAGATTGCGGACAACAATCTTCAGTACTCTGCTCAGGATAAAAGAGAGATAGAGAAAAGCAAAAAGAAAAACCATCCCTACAATTGTCCATTAGGACAAAAACATCAGTTTCTAAAATCCCTGTTAGAATCAGGTTTGCCATTTTCAAGTCAATTCAGAAGTCTCCCTAAAAATATCCATCTTGGTAAGAAAAATAGTTCAAAAAGCTCCTTCATATTGACAAAACATTTCAAAATAATTTATCGCTGTCTTTATTTCTTATGAAAATTTATAAAAATAGCTTCAATAAATTATTTTTTGAATATGTTCAACGTTCTCTAACCATCGCATTACAATAACGATGTCAGTTCCTTAAAATCCACATCAACGTCAACCTTTCTGAAACAACGTTGACGCTCAATCTAAAATTTACGATTAAAGTCAATAGTAAGATTGAAGTCTCCTTTAATGCTATCTAAAACCCTGATTACATTCTGTCGTACGGCAGTACAAAAAATTAATCAATCGCTAAAAAACAATCAAAAATTAAAAATTTTAAAACCCCCATTACGTAGAGAAAATTACAACGTTAAGAAGGCACAAATAAGCAGGGATACTGCAGACACGTGTTTCGGCATTAAGGTATTTGTAAACCCCCATTACGTTTATGCCTAAAAGCAAAAGCATGATTTTTTCATGCTAATTAGCTTAAATTCCTGCAAACGATTTGTTATATCCAATTTGAAATTAATTTTTATTTATTTAAAAATGCTTATAACTATTTTCTTGGTTCTTTTAGGGCTTTGCAGTTTTCGAACTAAGAGAAGGAAATCACCGAAGAAATTACTTTTTTGTGCTTTCTAATAATCCCAAAATCGAAACTATCCAACAGTTATTTCGGTATAAAGGGAAATGTCATGCCATTTTTTTCTGCAAGAATTAAACATCGAACGATTCGGAACTTTTTATGCTTTTAAAAAAACCGCTCCCAGGCGTAAGAACTTCTTCCCAAAGTTGACCGAGATCCGATGTGAAGTGTCGACATGCTTAGGGAACACACGCGCGCATACAGACACGCATGTTTCATTTATATTTATTGAAGAATCATTTTAAATTTGGCCATTGAACTATGCTCTTTTGACCCAGTAGCCTTTTTTTTTTTTCAAGTACGCCATCTTCTTATACAGTGGTAAGTTCAGCGACTATTTTCGGGGAAGTCAACTTATTATTTTTTTTTGATTGATCTATGAGTTTAGGCCGAGCTATTTTCTCACTAAAATGTTGCATTAGCTTTAAAAAAAATGTTCACTTTTTACATCAGTATTTAAATTTAAACATTGATTTTAATCCATATTCAACCAAAGTAAAACGATTTTGCGCTAATGATTCAACTGGAGACTTCATCCGAAGAAAATAATTTTCATACACAACTTATCAGATTTCATTTTAACGTAAATTCCTGGAAATGCATGTTCAATAAAAAACGACAATATCTATGTAAATTTATTCCTAAAATACTTATTTTTTCCGGTAAGTTTCACGAACCACATGTGGGCAAAGAGAAATCAAACAGCACACACATTCGTACACACAATCGCATTTGAGGAGACCAGGAATGAAAATTTCCCCGTAACTCGAACGCAATATTGGTTTCCGATACACTTCCGTGTTAGGAAATGGCCATGTCTGATTGCAGTGGTAACTGACTTGCTATCGACCGCCGAAGCTTGTCTCGCTGAAGTGCAGGCTAACGAATTTTCTCTTAAGGAACCACACTCACCTGGGAGAAGCGAAAAGAAACATATAGTATGACTTTTTGAAATACTATGGCAAATCAGACGCTCTCTGTAGATCTAAGAAATGTCCTTTTTCTAGAGACGTAAACATATTTTATTTGGAAAATGAGATCATAACTTAGAAGTAAGTTCAGTTGTTTATGTCGATTTTAAGATAGTGCTGTAGGATTTTTTTAAGTCAAAAGTACGAAAATGTATGCGAAGTGTCCAATAAAGTAATCAAACTAGAAAGTGTCACTTAAAATCGTAAAAAATAAAACGGACAAAGATGGACATAGAAAAGAGAAGCACCCCTGCAGAATATTCCAATAGCATAATTTTACTGTGCTCCTGGTAACGAAAAGTTCTCATATTTTGTAACTTTAGAGATGTTTTGACTTTTCTTTCTGCCCAGTCGTGTCGATATGAGTGCATGTTTACAGAATTAGCTTCATGCATGATAAATGCATTCGGCGGATACTTAAGAGTTAGGATGTATACATTGCGTTATTTTATAATTTTAATTTTCATTCGTAAAAAGTCGTTGGAACACTATTTTAAAGAATTCCTTCAAGCAAAGCGAAGACAGACGAAGTGTACTAACGATTCTCTCTGTTGAAAAAAGCATGGACATACTTGAATTCATGGAAATGTTACTGGTTTGCTCACTTAAAAATAAATGAATGAATAAAATGAAATCAAAGTATATTTTAAAAGTATCATTTGTAACGTCGTATCTGCGTATTTAAAAATTTGTTTCGTGAGCCTAGATTTAATTGACTCACGAGCCACCACTAGATCAAAAGAAACATGTTTGAGGGTTTACTTTTTAGTAGAATTTTGGGGGGCATTTTCTTATTATTGTGGTGTATAAAGTGTGTGCTACAAAAACAAAGTCACATTAATTGGACAAAGTAAGAGGAATGAAACCAATATGTAACACTTGAGCTGGGGGGAGGGGGGGGAGAGAACGAATGGGTCAAAAAATAGGGATTGAAATTGTGCCAAAATCTTATTTTTTACTGTTAGTCACCAATAGATCCGCATTACTTGTGCAAAATTTAGAATAAATGATTTGGCAGCATACCATTTAACAATCCTGGTGAATAATATCAATAATATTATTCGTGGGGACAACGACAGTGACTTTCATTTCGCTAACGAACTGATACCATCCAGTATTGGTATATTCACAGTAATTAAGGCTACTCAACAAAAGTATGTTGGATAAATGTTTCTGAGTCTTAAGATCAGGGAAAATGGCAGGTTATTTCATGACATACATTCCATCATCTTAAAACCATTTCCAAGAGGACTTGAAACGACTACGGAGGAATGTAATTACTGAAAAGTCAGCTTTTGCCATCAATTCTCTCTGCGTGTAGCTGTAAGTAGGGTCATAGCATTCTTTGGTAATTGGTAGACTTCATGTGGCCTGAGGGAGAAGCCAGGCTAAATTTTCAACCATTGACGAAGCTTAACCATACACTTGTATTTTACTGAGTTTCCGAGTTCTGTAGAAGGTTTCTTTTTTTTTCTCTCGTATTATATTAATAGAAAACCATCAAACTGAATTTTTTCTCATCCGAGGCTATAAACCATAAATAAAAATATTTTGAAATTGCTTCATTTATCAACATCTTTACTGCAGTATTTCAAACATTGAGAATGACCCGTAACAGGTTAAGCTGGTAGTTTTGCTTCAGTGGAACACATTTTCTCTTTTTTTGTACATTCGATTTTTCTTCCTGAACAACTAAAGAGTGAGTTAATGATAGTAAAAATGTATTTGGGGAAATCTTCTAACAATTTTATTGGGGCATTTCGTGTCCTGTTATAGTTTGTAATCACTAAAGTTTTAATTCAGTGGGATACGCCTTATATTGAGAATTATAATACGGTGTATTCTTTGAGATGATAACTAACTCAATTTAAAAAGTGAAATTTATGAAAACGATAGCTTAAGATTGTTGTATGCTCTATTTTGCTATTTGAGGGCTTAAATAATTGCTAATGACATTGTGTATCAAGAAATTTAGAATTAAATTAATAGTAAAGAATAATTGCATTGTATGTAGAAAACTCATCGGTGAAATGTTATTTGTTATTTCGTTTTTTCTTTTTGATAATTTTTAATCATAGCATTGCAACATTCAAAAAACGGCCCTTATTCCTAATATTCAGGCAGGGATGCAGATTCCTTTCAAAATCGATGGCACACTCCCCAAAACAATAGAGTCCCTCCCCCTAAAAAAACCTTCGAGAAATCTCAAAAAAAAAAAAAAAAAAAAAACGGAAACATTTGATCGCGTAGCTTGAGCCCCCCTAGTGGGCAGCCCTAATTTAGGTCTTTGATTGTATTTTAAAAAATTGCAAACGCTGTAAGTTGCCAAAATGTTAAATAGCTTAAATAATGGTTAGTCTCTCCATGAGAGCAAAAAGTTTGTCAGAACTTACCAGCTGACTTTTCCTGTGCACCAACATCATGACTGGAATATATTCTAACTCTTTCGTTTAGCTTATGGTCAAGCTATTTTAAATACTCATTTTTTTCCATAACAACTTCACTTCTTCGGACAGAACTGTGTGTCTGTGTATGTGTGTGTGTGTTTTTTTTTCTTTCTTTTTTTTCGTTCTTTCCTTTCAGAAACATCCGCTTTTAAGAGGAGTTACTTTTTTCTATGCATCTTTCGCGTAATGATTCATTGTGCTTTTAAGAAGTTTTATTTTATTTTACTCGAAACAAGACAAGATACAACGGTGAAAACATTTTTATCTCTATTTAGGTATTATATTTTAATTGCTCAAGCCAACCAAATCGTCACGTCTGGAAGGTTAAAAGAGCCAATATTTAGAAAAGTGCCAATTTGAAGTTGGAGTTTTCTGAAAAAAAAAATTTTTTGCAGAAAAAAATTAATATTGGATTCTAAGTCTAAATTGGGTCTAAATCCAAGAAATTAAAAGGGGGGAGGTCAAGGAAGTTATTTACCACCTCCTTAGATTACTCACTTTTAAGCAGTTATAGATCTGATGAGTGTTACAGATCTGATGTTAATATGAGTTACATATTTGAGTTTATGCTTTCAGTCTTCGTTAACATCTCTAAAAATGATATCATTTCCTTGCATTTTTAACATAGAATTAAAATAATTACATTGAAATATATATATATTAGCTAAAAAATCAAATTTCATTATAAAAAAGCATTTCTTGGAAATAAAAATGAGCGATAAGATTTTTAGACCAAATAAATTATAAGATTAGGAAATCCAAGCTCATAAAACATTTGTTTTGTTTTGAAACAACACACAACTTCAACTTTTTCAATACACAACTCTGCTGCTTGCTTTTCTTTAATTAGTTGCAGGAAATTTAATTTCTTGATCAGAAATTCAAATTTAGCATGCTAGTTATTATCTAGTTATTTAGCGAAGTTATGAGAAATTGAAGCACCAACAAAAAAATAAATAAATAAAATAATAATAATTAATTAACTTAATTTCTGCAGTGTCAATTTTTCTTATTTTACTAACTTCTATTGTCCGGTCATACAAACCACAAATGAAGTAATTGTACTAAAACTAATTGCTTTTCATTTTTTAAGAACAAAAATATTTAATATACATGGCTAAAACCTACGATTTTTGCTTTTTAATAATTCTGAAACGTGTGAGTTACTTCGGTAACATATTCGCTGTTTTTCAATGTTACCGCTCTAACAGTTACCAATCTGACAAACTGACAAAGTTTTTTTTTTTATTTCCGAGCCGATCGCACTAAACCAAAATCAAACACGTGGTTTTTTCACTTGTAATAAAGAACTATACTTATATATAAAATAATTTTTAAAATAATAAAAACTGCGCATTTTAGAGCGTGTTACCGATCTGATGACTCAAATGACACACATTTTATAAAATCACTTTAAAAAATCTTACATGCAATTTTAGATGCAGAAATGCAAAATTTTAATTACAATTTGATAAAACATCCCACCAGGTACTCAGTATCACGTGGTATAGGTGCAGAAAATGATTTTGGGAGCCTAAACATTGATCGGAAGTTATTGTTACCACTCTGACGGCGGAACTTGGGACACGCTTATTTCGCATCGGCTAGAAAATCAGAAATCGATTAAAACAAAAATGAAGTAAAATATTAACAAAGGGGTAAAAATAGAATCGTTTTTTTGCGTAAGTGCGTTTTTTTTTGTGAAGTTAGAAAGTACGCATGGCCTGTTTGCATGCTAAGCTTTGCTACTGGGGACACGTTACCGATCTGATTTTTGATGTATAAAAACAATATTTTCTGAAGAAAAAGATTTTTTTCTGATGTTATTAGATGAAATGAAAGCAGAACCTTGTCTTCTTTCTGGGAAAAATTATTTTTTTAACTAGTTATTGAAATACTAGTGAAAATTCACTTGGGACTCAAATTGGCACTTTTCTAAATATTAGATCAAAACAAAACAAATCTCTCTGAAGAAAAAAAAATATTACTTGTTACGCAAAAGCTATCAAATATAGTCAAAAGATTTCCTTGAATCGAACAGTTTTTTAATGTGCGAAAAAGTGCAGAATAATACTAACAAAAACCCTGTAATAAATGTCACAACATAATTTGTAAAACATGTATAAATGCGTGAAAACATTTTTAAGAGCATTGCGAAAGTGCTTTTAATTTTAAGTAAAATATAGAAACGATGGAGATATACTAGTCGACTCATTTTTTTCTTCTTATCCAATCAATTTCCCTCAAAAACCTTACCTGCGTTTTGGTTAAGATAACGTTAAGAGTTTTAACAATGCCGGTTAAAACAAAATAATTCTAATATGAAAACCAAAACTGAAAGGAAAAATGCTACATATCAATTTGTAACAAGAAAAGAAAATAAACGAAATGAGAAATAGAAAGAAAAGCACGCGAACCTTTTTTTTTTTTTTTTTGTAAAAACGATAAAGCAATTGATTTCATTTTACCTAAATTCAATCAACTAATCTATATTTTTTGCCAATATTAAATCAGAAAGGAATGCATTCGTTTTCTATTTTTTCCCAACTCTTGACACAAATTCCAAAAAACATATTCAGAAGTTTTCTCGATTTTTGTTACTGAAAATATATTTTTTGCTTAATAGGTTTCGTAAAGAAATAATTGAATATTCTCCGTCTACGGTCTATACACTAATGTTACTTTTGTTGAATTGTTCATAAAATACCTTCAAAATCGAATGAAAAAAATTTTTTTTTAATGTACTCTACGTTATTAGCTCTAGCCAAAAATTTATTAGAAATGGAGCGGTTTCTTAAGATCACAATTTATGCGAGGTACAGCAGTCTATTCTTTTTTTTTCTAACTACTCATAATTAAGAAACAACTTGAACAAATAAAACCTAGAAATGAGGTGTCTGGGTGAGAGTTTTCAAGAGGAAACAATTTGATTTGGTTTGGATTATGATGCCCTCAAAAGTTACAAGAGCACCTCCCAGATCGCAGGCACATATTTCCTATATCTTAGAGGGCCAATTTAAAATGTTTTAGTTAAAACATTTCTTTGAACTAACTAATCTTTTCAAGATACATTAAAAATACTTAAAGAATTCTTAATGTTTTTTTTCCTTCTTTTTTTTTTAAAGTGAAGACAAGCTAAAAATTGCATTGAATAAAATGAAATTGAAGGCAACTTCAAATGACTTTCACATATTTTAAAGCACTTTCATAAAAGCTTAAAACTAAGGGGGAAAATTTAGGATCAGCGAGTCGTCTGCTATAGTCATTCAACTTTTATGCTTGTTTGTAGTGATATATGGAGGAGAAGACAGTTATTTGCATATTTATTGTCTCATTATAGTTATTAATGTTTCCATTATTATGAGTAGATGTTACTCACACTTGTTTAAAGAATTTCGTCTTTGTATTTGAACATGGAATCAGTTATTTTACATGCAAGATTCACTTGTTATGCGAGGCTGTAATATTACTATAATAAAATACTCGTTTTAAAACTAAATTTATTCTATGATTTTAGCTTATTCTTTATTTCTTTTCTAGAAAGCAAATGAAATCTATTTTATTACAAAGTAGCTACATTGTAAGTAAATGGAAGAAAACGTGGTTACTTAAGTGAAGCATGCATAAGTATTAATGATTTTAATTGCAAATTTCTCGATACTTGTCTACTTAATTCGCAAATAAATGCAGTCATGTCTTAAATTTAAAATTCAAATTTTGTTAACATTCAATTTTGATTCAGAGATAGCAATATTAGCATCAATTTGTTTTCATTTCTCTACATTTGCGATCCCAAATTTTTTAGTGCTGCATTCTCATTCAAGTAAAAATAACATTATAAATCACTATTAACGTTTTAAAAACATATTTTAAACTCACTCTCTTTCCTGAATAGGATTTTGTTATTTTAGGCTTTTTAATTGCAAAACAGCAGACATTTAACGATACAAATGAATGGGTATTTACTCGTATATATTGCTTTGAGAAAGTACTTTCAAAATTTATTATGCATAGTAAAATTGTCGTACATTTGTGTTCTTTCACGAAATGTAAGGAAACACTGACTACAAATGAGCTATTTGCTATACTACACTGCAACCTTTCTTGACAACAACATCGTGACGTTAGCGTGACGTTAGCCTATGAAAAACGAGCTAGATAAAACGTCACAGCCTACTTGGCGAATTAGAGGAGATCGCTAACTGCTTGTGAGTTTATACTGGCTCCGCTTGTAGTGACGTTCAGTCTCGAGCTAAGTTGCAATCTAGTATAAAAACTTCATTACGTCTTTTTGTTTTGATTAAAATGCTTGTGTTGATTCTATATGTAACAATTTATATTTCATTTGTTTTAAACCTTTTGCTTAATTGTTATCCAAAACGTAGACTGCATGCCAGAACAGTATGAACATAGTACAGTGTAGATATCAGTAAACCCTTCTTCTACTTATTTTATATTTATAATTTCAATTTTTAACAGATCACACTTTAAAGTGAATGACATCAAAACACTAACAAGCTCCGGTTCCTATCAGAGTCCATCTATAATTCAGGGGTGGCCAACCCATGGCACGCGTACCACAGTATGGCACGGCAGAGCAGTAGGAGTGACACGCGAAGACTTGTTAATTTTTTTTTTAATTGAGGAAATAATACTAAAAACTAAGATTTTTACTGCGATAAATATTACGATAAGCTGACATGTTTCAAAAAGCTGGCATACAAGTTACCAAAACAATTGGAAGTACTTATCGTTAGTTTCGGACATCGGAAAAACGTCTGTGGCATTACAGATCATGCTTTGTAAAGCATTTCGCTCATGAGCAAAAAAAGTGACACAACTCAAAAAAAAAAAAAAAGCCAACAGCCTTGGAGAAAATCACGGTTTTTTATATCGGTAATTTTAAGAGTTTCACACATTACAATTCATGCAAAAGAACTACGAAGTAATGTTTGCTGGTTAATTCTTTTAAGTTAATTCTGCATACTTAAAGTTCGATTTTTTCCCCGCTACGTTATTACATTTTGATGATGATTCAGCACTGATTATATCGTGTTTGTGCTACCACGCACACCAATTGTGTGAGCTAACTTTGTGTAAGTTTACGGCAAGAAAGCGTATTAAATTTGGATTCTTAATCACTTGTTAGTACGCTATTTCAAAGTTTTGAGTTGTGTAATTTTTCCTTCTCATGAACGACATTTGTGCGTAACACAAATGAAACTTTAGATGTTGTCGAAGACATTTTGGATTTATGCTAAATAGTTTCAGCTACAGGTGATAAAATATTTAAAGAAGTTAACTCTGACTAAAATTAACAAACCAAAGTGGACAAAATTCAGTAGCACAAACGGTGCAACGTATGAAGTATTATCCCGTAGAGCTCTGTGAAATAAAATACCGCTTTTTGAATTAGTATAACTTATTGCTGCTTTTTTAAAAACCGCAGACTGGCATTTTTTTATGAGAACGGAAAATCCTTGAATTTTTCAACAAGAAAAGACCGTAAACTTTGAAATTCCAGAAAACTGGCCAGGCTTTCAAATCCTTTCAAGACTCGAGAATAAATATTTTACCTACGAGAGTAGAAAATCAAATGCCATCAGAAAGAAAACAATATACAGGATTCTCCCATTTTGTTGATCGCGTTCTTTCTATTTTTCTCTGGGATTTGGACTTTATCACTCTTTTCTGAAGATGAAAAATGGTTCGCTCCCTCGACTCCAAAACTTTTCCAAGTGATGATCTAAAAGAAATTTTCACCTACGCAATTTATGTTTTGTCTGAATTGTTGTGAACTATTTTCAGCTTTGAATAAGTCGTCAATCAACTGAAAAAACAAAAATGTTCTTATGCAAAATATAGTATTTGTTAATAGGCGGCTATGTAATTATTACCAAATAAAATTAACTAACACTAATTTTAAATTAAAAAAATATATAGGCATAAATAAAAATTAAAGATTAGCAGAAAAAAAGTGCAATTCCAGAATTTGGTACCGTATGTTTTGTACTTATTTGTTTAATTGTACTTGAAATTTTCAGTTTTTCGGATTTTTTTTTTAGTCACATAGTGAAAAACTTCATTAGCGTTTTAGTTCTATAATAGTTACATTTCTTCCTGTTCTCTGGCTCCTACTAAATTTTTTGCATTGTATGCTTAGTTTCTTGAGTTCACTTTATGAGAAGCTTGAGCTTTAGAGTGAGCAGGTGGTTTCCTTCAGTTTTAATTTATCAATTCGCACCCAAGTTTTTCCTTTTCCAATATAATTTTTTTGTCAATAGCAAGTAATTTTATTGTCAAAAGATACTGAATTTATGTTCATTTTGGGGCAGTCCGTTTTTACAATGATTGTTAAAAATATTTTTTAATGTTAAACTTGAAATGTATTAATGTTTTTTTCTGGACCGTATTTATTATCTTATCATCAGTTTTGTTCTTTCCAGAAATTTTACGTTGATATAGATTAAACTTCCTACAGAAAAGACAAATGTTAGGCGGGGGGTACGTTAAACGAAGTCATGGCAGAGCAATTAGGCCATTTCCCCTCCTTTAAAAAAAAGAAAAAAGAAAAGAAATGACATCAGTGCCCGAGAATTTGACTATTAAACTTTCTTCTTCCCATAGAAGTAAACATGGATTTTTTGATAATACCTTTCAGCTTATCAAATTTGGTTTAACATGTTTTGATATTGACTTTAAATAACTCAATAATTTTCAGTCTGTTTTTTTTTAGTTGAGAATTTTTGTCTTTAACCCTGCATGGTAATGATCTTTGCCAAAAGTTGACCTTATGTGTCTCCCATGTTCCTTAAAAGGCTAAAATCACTTCTTTATTAGAAATGATTATTAACACAATTGAAACTTAAGTTTGAACTTCGAATTATTTACTGTTATTTTTTTATGATTCAGCTGATTAATGTGCAAAAGTTACAGCCAATTAAATCATAAATAAGTGAGAAATCAGATCATGAACCTAAGATTGACCTTATTTGACTAGTTTACCTTACAAATTAATGTGCATAATTGCGAGATTCAAACACTGGCATTAGATTATAAACGCCAAGCAGAAATATTTCCTCCAAATAATTTTGTATTAAGTTCCTATTAAGTATTATGCCTCAAAATAATGTAATCGAAGAATAAAGAAAAAATCTTCTGGAAAGTTTCTAATCATTTGTTCTATGAACGGAATGGTACTGAAAAAATACCATGAATAAACTTTATCTACAAAGAAAAATAACTTCTTTGCCTCCGATATTGGTTCTCAATATACTTCCGTAGCAAGAAAGATCGTCGTATAATTATACAGATATCAGATGTATTGATTTATTCAATGCTTTAGCGTGAGTACAATGCCGATTTCATGACTTCGTCTGAAGAAATATTTCTTGGTATGTTAAGAAAATTATTTCAGTTGTTTTCAAAGAAATGAATAGTACAAGAAAAACGTAAAGTGCTCAAAAAAAAAAAAAAAAAAAAAAACAGATTAAAAGGAAAGAGCAGTTGAGGTGACAAAGTGAAAGTCTGAAACAAAACAAGAATTAAACAAACTCATTTAGTAGCAAATAGCGATACAAACGGTGGTTTTTTTTTGGGGGGGGGGGACGATGTATCTTCATAAATATAAGTACACATTACTGCTATATTCTAAACGTACTTAATTTAATTGTCAATCTGACATATAACTGACTGTAGCTTGAATAAAAATAAACAATGCAAATTTATTACTTACAGGCATGCGAGGCAACTCGCATGGGACATGCTGTGGCTGTGTTTCCAGGATTATATATACAGTAGAACCTCGGTAACTCGACACCCCAAGGGACCACGGAAAGATGTCGAGTTAAGCGGGTGTCAACTTTCCGGGGTTTCATAATTTGAGTTATTGTTGTGTTTTTTTACATTGCTTATTTACTAGTACTTACCATCCGCGTTATAAAATTAATTTCAGTAAATACTTTTTCCATTCCTTCTGTCCTTTTTTTATTTTTGTGTATTTTTCTTCTTTTTTTGTTTGAAAAGAACATAACAGAATAAATAGAATAACTTTGGAAAACTTATTAGGAATCAGTCCATAATTTTGAAAAAGAGATATTCCCATGTGAATCAAGTCTGTTAAAGAGAAAAGCTCTGCTCATACTTGTTTGAAAAACACTTGTCATTGCTCCTCTTGGGAATTTCCCTTGATGCGTTTCTAGAATCCATTCCTAGGCCTGGGATTGCTCTAATAGCACAGAGTGTGGTGGCTAGCTCCTCTGGGTACAAGATGAATTTTTTTTCTTTTTTTAAATTCCAGAAAATAATCAATTAACGAACTCTGAAACCGCAAAATTCTCAGAAATGGTCAATATGAAAGAACATCGATTGCAGAAAGTGGACTGAAATAGCAAGTGGATGTCGACTTATAGAGGTACCTGTAAATGTGTGTCAAGTTAGAGAAGTTTATCACCCATTGGAATTAACATTGGAGCAACCATTGGAAACATGAATGTCACCTTACCGAGGTAGTCGAGTTATCCACGTGTCGAGTTACCGAAGTTCCCCTAGATATATAAATATCTATATATATATATATGTGCATGTATATTTGAAACTTGAGAAAATATGGAGTCATGCAGCTTTTTGATCATATTTCAGCAATTTCGGTACTGTGTAGCCAAATGATAATTTTATGAAACTGATCTGCGTTCTGATCACTGATTGGACACTTCTATACATAAAATAAAGCTTCTCTTAAAATTAAAGTACCGTGAGACTTTGTTCCCATTTAATAAGTTTACGACCACGCTCAATATTTTACTTTGTAGTTCTTAAAAATTAGACGAGGGTGAGCTTTATTCGGAAAAAAATTCCCGGTTTTTTTTTAATTTTCTGCTGGTTTTATTTTAATGGATTTTTTGAAAAGAAATGGATTATTGTAATTATGCTTTGCTCGATATAGAGGGTTACACTCTTCTCACTCATCGTAAGTGTTACTAAATACAGCAAAAAAAAAAAAAAGGCAGGCTAGTGTGGAAGTGTGGTTCTTCCTTCCTAGACATCTCTTCCTAACGGCTTCAACTGACCAAACACATATTGTCTGACCATATTAGCAGTGGAATTGGCAAGCTGCCAAATACGACGATTCTATTTGAATGAGCAGAAAAGAAAAACTGAGGCACATGTTTCTTTTCATGTTCATGCACATGTTCATTTCAATGTAACTATGCTTTGTTTGGTGGCTAACATTCATGCGTAACGTCAAACCTGCATCTCTGCAAACTTACAGAGACATGCGTTTCTGCTTGAAAATTGAAACATTGTAAGCGTTTAATCTTATTCAATAAATTTACGACCACGCTCATTGTTTTCCCTCAAGTACTTGTGGAAAGTATAAGGAGGTGAGTTTAATTTGAAACATATTTCCGTTTTTTTTTATATTTTTTATTTATTATTTTTTTTTATTATTTTAATGGACGTGAAACTTATATATAATTATGCGTTGCTCATTATGGAGGGGAACACTTCTCTCATTTATTGTAAGAGTTACTAAACTAGGAAATAAACAGACCTGCTATCCCTCTCCAGACATCTCCTACTAACGACTTCAACTGACCAAACACATACTATCAGACCATGTTTGTCGTAGAATTGACTAGCTACCAGTTTCGACGATTCTATGTGAATGAGGGGAAAAGGAAAGATTGGGCACATGTTTCATTCATTTCAATGTAAATATGCTTAGTTTTGAGGCTAACATACATCTGCAATGTCAAACCTGCATCTCTGAAAACTATAGAGGCTCACTTTTCTGCCTGTGAATCAGATTTTTTTTCCCATCTCTTCAGTAGTCCAGCAGTACAATGTAAACGATTAATTTTGCTTTTACAGTATAACTAAGCTAATTTTATAGTAATAAACTATAAAAAATGATCATTTTAATGTGATAAACTGTAAAATTTCTACTTTTCCAGTACTAAACTGTAAAATTGCTAATTTTAAAGTAATAAATTGTAAAATTACTTTAAACAGTTTTAAGCTGAAACCTCAACTTCCTGTATTATACTGTTGTTTTTACAGTATAAATACAGATAAATTTTACAGTAAGAAACTGTAAAATTGCTAGTTTTACAGTTTATTACTGTGCATTTTACAGTTTTAAATTGGAACCTCGGCTGCCAGTATTATACTGTACAAACAGCTCATTTTTTGCAGTGTACAAATGCCGATCTCAATATTCAGCCAATAAAGGCTCATTTTTGATAGCTCTTCGTAGCCTCAAGTTAGAGGTCCTGGCTCATGAGTCAGAACGAGTAAAATTTGATGAGAAGATAACTTTTAGAGCTAGTGCAGTGGTTGCAATGAAAACTTACAAATAATATTGACAAACAAATCTGACAAACAATATTGACACTCCTACCAAATGGCATGAACTTAAACAGTAAAAATGTAAATGAGGATTTAAAAAAAAATAAGTAAAATTCAAGCGGAATTAATGAAAAATTCTTTGATGATTTTGGAAAAATAAGCAGTCACTTTTATTTCCAAAATAAAGCACACAAATTTAATACTTTCTAATGCTGTTTCCTACCGTTTAAGGTCAAACAAGTTATATATCACCCATAATCAAATCTTGTAATTTCGAATGTTAAATTTTGTGTTCACTTATCACGCATGACAACACAAATTTATTTAAAACACGGTCAATCACAGTCTTCCACTTTGACACTGAGTTTATTTGTTCAACTTTTAAAATCATGAATAATGTAGATCAGTAGCCAAAATCATATTAAGTGCCCTTTAAATTTTCAGTAAAATACCTCGTTTTATGCATTGGCTAACGAACCATAAAATAGGAAGATTTATTAGCTTTCTCAGCTTTGATTTTACATTATAAAGTACTTATAAGCTTAAGCATTATTCCTGATAGCTAGTCAACTGCATTTTATTTAGCAATCTTAGTTTTGAAAAGTTATTGATGATAGATAACTTTTAAACACATAACAGAAGTAAGTTACTTTAAAAGTAAAATTTTTCCTGTTAAAAAAATAAGAGAAAAAACTATGGTATGTCTTACATTTAATATTTGAATTGTATTTACGGAAGCATCAGTAATATTGGCATTCCGATGAATCAGACAAAAGTGAATGATAGGATTTTGCATTGGGTGTGTGCATATGTTTTAGAGTGACAAGGAACCTTCTTTAGTGCAACGCGGTATAGTATACGGACACAAAATTCATAAATTCGAATGTGCGCTGCCGACAATGAGATAATTAAAAATTGACCAAAATGAGATAATCATGGTAATCGTCAAGATCGACCTATCTAAAATAAAATCCTATGTCTAAAATAAAAATTAACAGTTTAAAAGTTATCATAAATACAGAAATAAATATGACTGACAAAAGTAAAACGTTAAAACACAAATAAAAAGGTTAAAATATATACTTTAAGTAAGACATAAAACTTTTAAATATGATTTCCCAACGTTTGGCTATTTATGACTTTCTTTGCCTTATTTTAAGTTTGGAGACGGGAAAATCAAATAAGTAAACTTTCCAATGCTAACTAATTGCTTAAATGTAGTCATTTCAACTTATATTTACTTATCTAGCAATACTTAAATCAAAGTAATAAACAGTGTCGTAACAGAAAGAAAACTACGCAAAGTATTTTGTCCGAAGGTCCTACTCGTCTGAAGACATAAATATATTTTCAGTATTTTAACAAAAATAATTTTTGTCTCAAAGAAAAATTGCTTTACACATTATCAAAAAGTGCTCCTTTTTAAAAAGTAAACTTATTAATAAATCTCCGTTACCATCAAGGGTCATTGCTCAAAAAAAAAAGGGCAATAAAAATAAATCGGTTAAGTTTCATTGTAAACGAAAGTAATATTCATGAAAAATAAACTAAATTACGAAGTATCGTTTAATAGATTTAAATTTCGAAGCGTTGCAAAATAATTTGCTTCACCTTTTTTTAAACATTGTGACATAATTGAGGCAGTTACTTTATTAAGAAAATAAAATGTCGTTTCTTCAATTCATTCGAAGCACCGTTTAAATTACTGCACTATTATTTGGGTTTTTGTTGAAAAATGTATACGAACGAAACAAGAAAAGTAATAAATTTTTAGAAGAAAGAAAATGTATGTTTCATTGAGATAAGGGAAAAAATATTTTCTTTTATGGATCCTATACTTTTAGTTTCAAAGATGAAGATTCAATCTTCACAATTCAATTCTTTAGAATGTTTGAAATACAATGTCGGAAAAGGTAGAGAGTGAAAGGCATGAAGATAGTTTATCGATTGAATTTTTAGGTTTGAAATTCACTTAAACGAGCCACTGATATTTTATGCTGCATATCTTTTTTGAATTGTATCATTCCTATAAGATGAATTCTCTGATAGAATCTCTCTGATACACAGTTTTTCGAAAATGTCCTAAAATGTAAATCTACTGTACACATTACTTACCAAACTTAAAATACAACTTGAGTTAGTGATTCTTTCCTTTAGTCCTTTATCTTAATGCATCTACAAAAATAATAAAAGGCACTTAAAATTTAATAAGCTTATGCATTAGCTACTACTGAAACTAGCTATTTTTAGCTTATAAATTAACCACTTTCCGTGTTTAAAATTTTCTAATTTTCAGGGTTTTATTTATTTAGAAACTCACTTTGTTAAAATTGATGACGGACACACTTTCACTAAAATAATACCCAACTATTTATCCTGAGAGAGTTTTTGATATCATTAAACTTCATCACGTCGCGCGTACATAATGTGATACTTTCGTATTGTATATCTGTTTTTTAAAAAAGTACCTTAGCTAAGTTTAACTTTTCTAAGAGTTTATTTAAATTATTTTATTGAAGTGATTTATTCTTAAAGAGCCAAAAACGTGAATTTAAAAAAAAAAGGGGGGGGGGAATTAACTTGAAAATGGTTTTCTTATACTAGTGAAATTTTTAAATCAAATTTTCGCAATTTTAAAGAAAGTAACAAAATGTATAATTATAAGATATTTTCTCATTTCCAGAAATATTTAAAACAAAATCGTACCTTGATAGATGGTCTATACGTGATTTTCAAAATAGGTAAACTGGGTGTAAAATATGTTTTTCAATTAGTAAACAAATAAAAAATAATTTTCCCAACTAAATCAGTCGTAAGCTGATTAGATTAATCTAATAATGCAACTCAAAAAAAGAGAAAAAAGCACATCTTTATTAACTATAATGTCATGATTTTCTGACTCAAATCACAGGGTAATTTGTAGGTAACAAGTTAATGATGACAAGTTAAAGATGAATGAAGACTGTAGATTAGCAGTTATCTTTTCGAAAGGAAATGAGTTACAGAAATAGTTATTATTTTTTATACGAAAATATCTTTGAACAACAAAAGGATTTTTTTCAGCATTGTAATTTTTTTTAGGATTTATTGACAAATTATTCATCATAAATACGGCAAAGTAAAACTTTTCAAAATTGAAAGTTTTTTTAATTGAAAGCAGCGAATATAAATAATTGTCACTTACTGTTTAGTCTTGATAAAGGATTTCATTTTCTTTAAGAAAAATTTCTAATACTGTGCACGCCGGTTCTAATACTGTGCAAGCCGCCTGATCAGTGGATCAGTGGGTAATTGAATCAGCCATTTTTCTGATTTTGGAACTTCGAAACTTTTCAACTTATGTAGGTTTTCTTGGCTCTCCTTTATTTAAGTCATTGGTTTGCAAATGTTTTTTAAAGGTTTTTTGACCATTTTATTTTTGTGTTACATCCCATCAATTGAAACGCACACGCTACGTTTAGATTTAAAACGCTGCCACCAGGGCTTAAAAATTCGTCAATTACCCAAATAGAAACTTATTCGTACGTTCGTTAAAAAGAAATTTTGATCTCAGCATAGAGAATCATTGGATTGAACAGTAGCGTGAACGCAATAACGTAACTAAGTGTACCTTCCAAATGCCAGCAAAAGTAAAATTATTTCATTATTAAATCCAAGAAACTACCACGCGTTGTCATCAATGTCACGTGTTAATAACTTAAAATAAAGAAGATGTATCTTGTTGGAAAAGCCTTTGTTTTCTGAAAAGACATTTCACATAAATGCCTGAATAATCTTACGTATTAAAAAAAAGAAAGATACCCTCCGGGTATTCCGCTTAATATTCACAGCAAGAAGTTGCCAGAAAAAGAAACGCTGTGTTTAAAAATAGACAATTGACATAGTAAAGTATACATGTGTCTGTCAGCGCTGTCTTGTTTTCAATAAAGCGAATGGTCGGAAAAATAAATTTTCGCTGTTTTCTCTTTTGATTGTTTTTAAGCATTTTTCCGAAATTTTGAGATTTGTGCCACTGATTAAATATTTCTAATGCTGTAAAGTCTGTCATTAAATTATGCTAGATGTTTACTAACTGCTGTTCAATTCAGTGTTCCCATTTTGTTAAAGAAATTAAGAATTGATTACTAATAATGGTGTATCATTAAATTGGAAACGTTGTTTCACTTGTAGTTTGGAAAAAATATCGTATTGTAAGATTTTTTTTTGTTTAATATTAGTAGCAGAAGTTCTATATTCAGCAGCCAAAACCTGCATCTGTTAGAGCAGATGTTTAACGGAATAACGATTAGTATTTGACTCATAAATAAATGCGTCCCAAAAAAAAACGGAAAAAAATTGTGATTTCTTTGTCCAATTAATTAAATACCTAAGAAATTATAATTAGAGGAAAATACACCGGCGATGGAAGAGAACATTTCACACACTTAACTGTGCTCTATGTTTTACGTATCCCCCCCCCCCCCCAATTTCAGAGGGCCATATCCTTCTAATCTAACGAAGAAATAGACGCAAAATGTTTCTAAAATAGAAAAAAAAAACACTTAAAATTATTTTTATTTATTTTTTTAGCAAATAAATTTTCAAAATGGATTATTTATGTAATATTAAATAACCAGTTTAGGTTTTAGAATGGCGTAATGAATACTGAAGAAAAAAATATTTTGGGTATTCGCTTACCTTAATATTAAAAACAGTAGTTCCCTTTTAAACAGCCAAATCCAACAGCCAGAGCAGATGTTTATCGGAATAACGATTCGTATTTGACGTTTAAATCAATACGTAACAAAAACTAGAAAGAATTAAAAAAAAATTCTGATTTCTTTGTCCAGTTAATTAAGTACCTATAATTAGAGAAAATGCACCGAAGAGGAGGTGGTGGTTATGGATTAATTTTTTCAAAGTTGATTGAAAAAACTCACTTTTAGAACAAGATTCTTTACTAGAGTGCTCCTTTTTCATTGCTCATTGCATTGTTCCATTTCCATGCACAGAAAAGGGTGTGATTTGTAGCTTTAAAGCATGAGCTAATATTTAGAAAAGTGCCAATTTGAGTCCCAAGTGAATTTTAATTAGTATTTCAATAACTAGTTAAAAAAATAATTTTTCCCAGAAAGAAGATAAGGTTCTGCTTTCATTTCATCTAAAAACATCAGAATTTTTTTTTTTTTTTTCTTCAGAAAATATTGTTTTAGACATCAAAAATCAGATCGGTAACGTGTCCCCAGTAGCAAAGCTTAGCATGCAAACAGGCCATGCGCACTTTCTAACTTCACAAAAAAAAAACGCACTTACGCAAAAAAACGATTCTATTTTTACCCCTTTGTTAATATTTTACTTCATTTTTGTTTTAATCGATTTCTGATTTTCTAGCCGATGCGAAATAAGCGTGTCCCAAGTTCCGCCGTCAGAGTGGTAACAATAACTTCCGACCTATGTTTAGGCTCCCAAAATCATATCCTGCACCTATACCACGTGACACTGAGTACCTTTTGGGATGTTTTATCGAATCGTAATTAAAAATTTACATTTCTGCATCTAAAATTGTAGGTATGATCTTTTGAAGTGATTTCATAAAATGTGTGTCATTTGAGTCATCAGATCGGTAACACGCTCTAAAATGCGCAGTTTTTATTATTTTAAAAATTATTTTATATATAAGTATAGTCCTTTATTACAAGTGAAAAAACCACGTGTTTGATTTTGGTTTAGTGCGATCGACTAGGAAATAAAAAAAAAAAAAACTTTGTCAGTTTGTCAGATCGGTAACAGTCAGAGCGGTAACATTGAAAAACAGCGAATATGTTACAGAACTAACTCACACGTTTCAGAATTATAAAAAGCAAAAATCATAGGTTTTAGCCATATATATTGAATATTTTTGTTGTTAAAAAATGAAAAGCAATGAGTTTTAGTACAATTGCTTCATTTGTGGTTTGTATGACCTAACAACAGAAGTTAGTAAAATAAGAAAAATTGACACTGCAGAAATTAAGTTAATTAACTAGCTGCCAGGGCAGCTAGATTAGCTTCCTGCGACATGTTGATGCATAACGTGCCCCTTCTCTAACTTTTACCTCATTTTGAAGTTATATTATTTGATAGAATTTAATGTTCATTCGATTTCAAGACATACCACGCACGTGGCCCGGCATTGCACGGGCACTTCGTGCCATGAAAGTAGTAAGGAAATTTTCAAGAAACTACTCCCCGCCAAGGCGGCTCGCTAACAGGCGCTTCACGCCTTCACTTTTTTCCTGCATCAAAAAAATCATACGAATTATTGAGATGCTACGCGCCTTCAAGATGGTGAGGAGAGTTTCAGTAAGTTCAGCTCGCTCAAATTAAAAAGGCAGACATAGATACTCAGTTTTTAACATAAGTAGATGGCTTTTCAACAAATGAATGTTTAAAAATATTACCAGTAGCTAGCGATAAAAATACTACGTAAGTAACCCGCTTATGAGTTTCGTGTTTGATTTAGTTAAGCCTTCATTCCAAATTCTCATTATCATTGTTATCACTGTTTCAAAGCAACGACGGTTTGCAAGAATGGATTTCATATTTAATCATTTATTAGGCTTAATCGCTTTAAACTTGACTACTTATTAATTGATATCTTCGCTAATTAAAATCGTATAATCATATAGATTGAAACTAATGAAGCCTAAAAAATTACCTATCTATCGGTACCTGGTTCGACTTTCAGTTCATTTTCGTTCAGGAGAAATAAGCGTGACATAGAAAGATAGAAAGAAAGATAGAAAGATAGTTAGAAAGATACTCAGTTTTTAATATAAGTAGATTATTATTATTTTAGTTATTTATTTATTTATTTATTTATTTATTTATTTATTTATTTATTTTTTTTTTGGTGCTTCAATTTCTCATAACTTCGCTAAATAACTAGATAATAACTAGCATGCTAAATTTGAATTTCTGATCAAGAAATTAAATTTCCTGCAACTAATTAAAGAAAAGCAAGCAGCAGAGTTGTGTGTTGAAAAAGTTGAAGTTGTGTGTTGTTTCAAAACAAAACAAATGTTTTATTAGCTTGGATTTGGTAATCTCATAATTTATTTTATCTAAAAACCTTATCGCTCATTTTTATTTCCAAGAAATGCTTTTTTATAATGAAATTTGATTTTTTAGCCTAATATATAGCTTTTAATATAATTATCTTAATTCTATGTTAAAAATGCAAGGAAATGATATCATATTTAGAGATGTTAACGAAGACTGAAAGCATGAACTCAAATATGTAGCTCATGTTAACATCAGATCTGTAATATTCATCAGATCTGTGACGGCTTAAAAGTGAGTAATCTAAGGAGGGAGTAAATAACTTCCTTGACCTCCCCCTTTTATTTTCTTGCATTTAGACCCAATTTAGACTTAAAATCCAATATTAGTTTTTTTCTGCAAAAAATTTTTTTTTCAGAAAACTCCAACTTCAAATTGGCACTTTTCTAAATATTGGCTCGCATAAGAATAGAGTAATTTTTATTTCGAATCAAATAGACTAAGAGCTAGCAACGTTTTTAAGTGATAATTTAATACGTCTGGCTCTTTATTATATTTTCCCCTAATGCTCTTCTAAGCAGCATGCGGAGTGTCTGGTGACCGAGAGCGGTTGCGTTTTTTGCTGCGCATCACATTTTTGCTGTTAAAAATAGTGATTTTAAACATTTTTGGGCAATTAGAAGCTTAAATCTATCGTAAGAAAGTCATGTATTATATCAATAGAAAGCTCAGTTTTTTTACCTTTACAATGGCTTTTAAATTTTTACTCTACAGTAATTGGAAAAAAGGGTAGTCATTTGCATGAAAAACTTTTTTTCCCCGCATTTTTTAAGTTTTGTATTTCGTACAATTTTTGAAATAGAAATGTAAAAATTGGCGGGACTACTTATTTTGTCATATGTGTCCTTCACACCAATTTTTGTTAAAATCGGAAATGGTGAGATTAAACATTTTTTTTATCATGGTTGATTTGACATGGAATTGCTCTAACGTGACTTAAAAATCGCTTTTTTCCAGTACAACTGCGATGCGCAGTAAAAAAAAAAAAAAAGAACCATGCCAGGCGTCGCCAGACACCTGGCATGTTGCTTAGACGAACGTAAGGAAAGATATATTAAAGAGCGAGACGTCTTAAAATTGTTTTTTCGACGTTGCTAGCTAATGAACTATAATATATTATGTTTAGCCATTCAATGCATTATATTTTTTTCATGCAATTTCGATCTCGTTGCAATCTAAGAATTTAGTAAACAGCTATTACTTATTTTACACATACTTTTCCTTACAGCGAATGCCAATATCTTAAGGGCTGTTTTTCTTTAAATCGTGATGAATATCGTAAACAAATATTTCGCTTTAATTAAGAATTTTAAAACTTCCAACACAGAATGCCGAATTCATATTAAAACGAACTTAACTTTTCATAAATCATTTTAAATTGAAATATATTTAATTGTTTGCTAAAGGACATGATGAACACGGAAAAGGAAAGATTATCCTCAAAAGTAAAACTTACTAGTCGCAAAAGCAGAATAAAGAGGGAAAATTGAAAATCCTGCTAAAATCCTTATACTATAATCAATTACAAGTATTTTAATAGTTAACAAATAGAAACTGGCAACATATAAACATTTCAAATAATTGAATTTTCTTTCCTCGACAGCCAACAGTGACATCGGTTTTCAACCACGTGAAAAAAGGCTTTACTGCATTTGTTAAAAAACTTTATAATTCGAGTTCTAGATAACATGGAAGTTCCAAACACATTCTATTAGACGCAGAAAAATTTTATCTTTCTTTTGATACTATTGTTTTAAATATTCAAGAATGTTTCCACTTCAAAAACCGCGAAAACCGTATAAAAGATTTTTAATTCATATATTCGTTTATTAATGCGATCGGAAGACTTGAACTAGCTAAGAGCACTTTCTATCAACTCTTCTTTTGAACAAAGTACAAAAAGAAAAAAACAATTCAAAATCGATCCATCCGTTCAGGCGCCAGTGCCCACAGGCAGGTCAAACATAAGTTTGATGTGCAATGAGTTACCGCCCGTAAGCCAGGGCTGAGGCAGTTCTGCCTCAGCCCTGGCTTACGGGCGGTAACTCATTGCACATTACCCAGCTTTAGCCTTCAAATTTCGAGTTGAGCCGCACCATAGTTTGCGGACGCTCGCTGGTAAGATAAATTCACTTTATCTACCAGTTTGTTGGCTATCTTAGCTACAATAAGAGGATTTTTGCCTCCGGCTCGATCATTGGCTATTCCTAACTGAGGAGCCCATAATAAGGGCAAAACTGCAGTCTTAGGATGCTATGATCGAGCTGTGGGTGCATTTGCATAAGTTTGATGTGTCTGTATATTGTCTGTCCTTGAAAACCGCGCCTAGCAATCGGGAACTATTCCACTTTAAAAAGGGGTGATGGGTTGTGGTGAAAATTTTCCGAAGTTTCAATTTAAAACTTGCATTCTATCCTTTCAACACATTCAACAAAACTATGTATTTGGAATTAGCATCATTCTACGTTGTTTGATACGGCTGAAATTTTTCTTATTAGTCCTCCCCTTATTGTTATCTTACCTATCACCACTATTTTGGTAAGATCAGAGAAGACCTGACGCATACGTAAATAAGCGGAAGGTTTTACCTAAGAAAATCAGACAGTATCTGTGTATCTGTCTGTGCGAAAACTCCCACTTTATTGCATCGAGGGTCAATAAAAAACTGATAGAAACATTTTAAACTTAGCATCAGCTTTGCATCAGTTTTATGCACTTTTTTTCTGCTGAATGTATTAAAATTAATTCAATAACTCGGAGAATTAGATAATAAGCACCCTACAATGAATGAATAGCAAAAATATTTAGTTTTATATCTGAAAACAACACTCCATTATAAAGGTTTCGAAATATACCAATAAATATAGCGGTTTGTTTTGAAAAGCGTTTAAAGATCGTAACAAAGCATTTACTTGAGGAAGAAGAAAAACTATACTGATTTAAATTCCTTCAGCGAAATTTTGTTTGGAAATGAAAATCGATTTTCTATTTCCAGTAGAATCTTATTTTGATAAGGTTCTTTCAGGCAAAATAGATAAATTCTTTCCTGTGTTTTTACAGAAGGATCATTCATGTTTTTGAAAGTACATTTTCTGATCCTATTCACAAAATGAAAAGAAATAATCTAATGCTTTAAATAATAAGAACAAATCTTTTTGCTGTTATAGCTTAAAGTGTATTTAATAATAGAAATAGTTTTTGTAAATACTCCCGAAAACTTTTCTGTCTCAATTCTTACTGCTCTTAACCTTTAGATCTAGAATGTACAGTCATTCAAGGTATTTTAAGCCAGTCAGAATAATTCAACGCCACCTCATCTGTTCATATTATAGTTCATTAGCTAACCGTTCAAAGTATTCACACTTAGCAGAAGGAATGCAAAACCTTCTCTGTTATTTTTTTTTACTAACAACAAAATGTAAGTTGTTTATTTTTCGCGGTTAACAGCAATTTGATTTTAACTTAATTATGCTCCATTTTTGATTTTTTTCTGAAGTATTGCTAAAGTTATGGCGTAGTCAAAAAAAAAAAAAAAAAAAAGAAGAAAAGAAAAGAAAACTTATATGTTAATACAAAGTTGGATTAGAATTCTGATGAGGATAATATATCCATATAAACGATATTTTTTGGCCCGAATTTGAACCCATATCCTCCTCATTATAAAAACGACGCTGTATTGAACACAGCTAATGTGTCTTAATTTTCGGATACTATTATTGAAATAATATGTTTTTTGAAACAGAAAAAAAGACGCTTTTTTTTTTTTGGACAAAAAAAAAGTTTTTCTGACCGTGGGTCTATTTTTCGTCATTACCAGACCTCAGAAGCTTTATTGACGGGTACATCATGGAATTTGATTAAGAACTATAGACGATTTTGCGTAGTGACTGAAAAATAGGCTGGAAAAATAATATATTTTAAAATTACAAAGAGCAGAAATATTATTTTATGACCTAGGAAGCAAAAATGCCTCACTGGGGCTTATTTTTTTTCTCTAAATCAAATAAATTAAAAACGATACCCAGAATGACTGTAATTGCCATAAAGTCATATAATCTTAACTGCTTCAAATTATTATCAAAAGTATTTATTTTTTAATGTTCATCCAAAAATAGTCAACAAGTCCTTCCTTTCTGTATTCATAAGTGGATCTCTTAGATCTGTTTGTTCATGAACAGCACAATCCTACTCCACACTTCTAATTTCTTGAGACAAATCTTGTACAGTAACGCCTGATTAGTCATGGAATAGGGTGGCATGGTAACTGCTGATAATCCAAAAAACACGATACTAGTGTATACGATAGTTAAAATTTAAAAAAAAAATCAATAACACTTGAGCATACTTTTAAATTATAGATTAAAACGATAGCACTTAAAGTAAAAAATATCATTACCTTAAAGTCGGGTTACTTGGACCCACAAGGAGGTTACTTGAGCCCACAGTAAAATGATAAAATCTGGGTTTGGTACTAGCATTAGAGACTGCAGAGTGCTTCTACCTAGAGGAGAAACTAGGAACTACGTGCAAGTCTTCAACTAATAAGTACCAAACCTAGATTTTATCATTTTACTGTAATGGGCTCAAGTAACCCCTTAGGGTCCAAGTAACCCGACTTTACGGTAACCGCTAAAAATTTAAAAAAAAAAAAAACAACTGAGAACAAAAGTGGAAGACAAGAAAATAATCCGAACTGCTGATAATGCGACAGCGGATTAATAAGGATTTTACTACATTTCCCCCCCAAAAAATAAAGTTATGAGTTATTAGCTTTTCAGCCGTAGTTCAAACGAATGCAACTACAAACGAGCGAGAACTCCTTTAACCTTTTAACTGTCATGCCCGAGATAGTCTCGGGCACAGCTGGTTTTCGAAAATGTCACGCCCGAGTATTACTCGGGGTATTTTTTTTTTTTTTTTTTTGAGTGCATCGTATTGTTATTAGGGCTGCGACATCGATGTCGATGTTTTGGAAACATCGATGTTTTTGCTAAAACATCGATGTTTTTACCATCGATGTTTGAGGGTCGATGTTTTCCCAACATCAATGTTTCGGGTTCGATGTTTTTTTCGATGTCGATGTTTTATAATCCAGCAAAAAAAGTTTGATAAAAATATGCGATATGCAGACGTGTTAAGAAGTTTTCATCCTTAATCAGAAGTTTCAGAATTAATCTCATTAGAAAACATTTTTTATGATTAGTATCGATGTTTTGCTCTCGATGTTTCCAAAACGTTTCTAATTTGCTTTCGCCATTTTTTTTAAATTTTATTTATTTCATTATTATTCTTTATGCGAATGTTTTATATTTTAGCAAAAAAAAAAAAAAATCAAGATATGTGGCCAAAAGTTACGTCGTTAATCAACCGTTGCACTATCAATCTTGTTAGAAGACATTTTTGATAGTTACCTTCGATGTTTTAAGGTCGATGTCTTTTAATGGTCACTGTTTCGCGTTCGATGTTTTTCTTTCTTTCGATGTGTGTTTTGAACTTCAGCAAAAAGCAATAAAATATGCAACAAAAAATATTCATCTTTACAATTGCAATATCTATCGTATTGAAATAGTTTTTTTTTTTTTTAATTACTACCGATGATTTACGGTCAACGATTTTAAAACATCGTTGTTTTTCTTTTGCTTTAGAAATGTTTTTCGATAATTGTGTTTTACATTTCAACAAAAAAGTTTCATAAAAATATACGATAAATAAAAGTTATACACTTAATCAACAGTTGCAGTATCTATCTCACTAAAAAAGTTTTCTATAATTGACGTCGATATCATAAGGTTGATGTTTTTCAGGAGACAAAAGATAAATCTAATTGAGTGATATAAAGAGGCGCAATGTATTGGGGAGTTACTATATTACTGTACATTTAAATGTTTTAGCAGTTTTCATAAAAAAAGATCGATGTTTTGAAACATCGATGTTTGAAAACAT
>JAXGGA010013165.1:0-36156 GCA_038373865.1 Uloborus plumipes
TTAAAAGTGAAAAAATAAATAAAGTAGGTTCATTTGCAAATTTTGGCTTCCAAACTTTCTCGTCTTCTGTACGCGAGAACTACAGAGCTTTTGAGATTTTGATTATTTATTCAGCAATCTCTGCACTTTACATTCGAATAATAAAGTCCCGCCTTTCCTTCACCAATCACATTTCAAGGGATATTTGCATAAAATCTGACTATTGTCTAAACTTTTGCAACAATGAAAAAAAAATGTCTTTTGTAATGTCCAAAATTTGATTCCAGTTATATTTTTAAAAACTTCAGACACGCAAGGCCGTATCCAGAGAGGGGGCCCGACGGGCCCAGCCCCCCCCCCCGAAACCCAAAATGTTTTATAATGTAAAACAGAAAAAAAAAGTTTTCCTTTTTTTAAAATTTAAAATAGCCAAAAAAAGTTTTTCTTTCCTTAAAATTATTAAACGAGTAAAAATTTGAAAATGTACAAAAAAATAAATAAATAAATAAATAAAAAAAAATTCAAATTCTCATTAGCTGCAAAACATACTTGAAAACAAGACTCTCATTAGCACTTCCAGCTCTCTTTCCCAAATCAATTCAGGCTCAAGGCAAGCTACTTGTCAGTTTGATCGGCGCCCCCCCCCCTCCCCCATAAAACTTACACCACTCAGATTTTTACCCCCTAATCGCCGGGCCCCTAGTTTCCGACTAGGCTGAGATTGCTTCTCACCGCCCTGATTCAATTAAGAGGGTACTTTGTTGGTCCCCATTTATAAGCATTTGTAACCCTCGAGGGAGTTTAAGGATTTTAATAGCTAAACATGTCTTCAATCAACAAGACCACACAAAAACAGATACGTTCACAGACCCTCTGCTTTATTGGACGCTCACCAATCTTAGACAAAAGTTACTTTTAAAAAATTCCATTTACAAATGCTTAAAAACCTTGAAAACTTTGTTAAATGTAGCTGTAAACCTTGAATTTTAAAGTTTCTAACACAAATGGGGGGGGGGGGAGGTTTGCATCAATTTGCGCGAAACTCAGCTCCTTGATTAAAAAAATATTCTGCGTAATGCAAAAATCATATTCCAGCATTTTTTGTAGCATATTTTCAAAAATAATTTTTTGTGACTCACATGATTCATTTTTGACTATTCATTTAATACAGGGGTGGTCAACCTTTTTAGGGAGAGTGCCACTATCTGGAGAGAAAAAACTCAGCGTGCCACATTGTATTTTTCCAAGAAATTAATTTTTTTTAAGTTAAAAATATATTTTATGCTGGCTGATTATGTAACTCAAATGAAACATTTTTTTCTCGTAAATCTGAGTAATTTAAGTCTAAATGATAATAAAGATAAAACAAGTCCGAACTTTATCGTTAGTAAACATTTTTATAGATTCGGTCAGTTAGCTTATGCTTAAAATAGAAACAAATAACATCAAACATTCTATTCTAAAAATTAAACAGTCTGTACTTAATGTGGTTAATGAGTCTGCATCTTTTCTACCAAGTCTTTAATTTTAGAATTAGTTCTTGAGAATCCTAAGAAATTTAACTGTTTTAAGCACAATTAATTAATATTCAACGGTATTTCGATTTTTCTGCATTCATAACAAAAAATATTTGTTTAGAAGCGTATTTTTAGCCAAATCTACAATAGCGTCAGACGGCTAAAGTGTGTAAATGTGAAAAAAAAAAATAATGTTGTTACAAATTTCCTAATTTCTATACAACAGGGGCGGCTCCTCACTATGGGCCGGGTGAGCCGGGCCCACCCAGAAAATTGGAAGAAAAAAAAATGCCTAACAAAACATATCGTTTTGTATTTTAACAAAAAAAAAAAAAAAAAAAACATAGGGCATAAAATATATTTTAAACCTTCAGCTCCCCTCCCCCTCCACATCGCTAATACAGCACTGCACAAAAAAGTTTTCAAACCCCATCAATTTTAACGCTTCGCACTTAAGCGCTTCGCATTCGCACGGCTTTCAAAACGAATTCAGGGGCCGAGATCAAAACCGCCCTCGCCAAGCCCCGATTTTAGCCAATCGCAATGGCTGGATTAAGAAGAGCAGTGAGAGATGACACCCCATTGTAACAATCGACAAGTGGGCATTTTTCATCTGGCCCAAAATATCCCTTTGTCCCTAACCAAAGCGGTGGAGAGGGAAACGTCTCTCACTGGTTACAGAGAAGCAGGGAATGTCTGGCCCCTGTGTTAGGGAGAAACTTGCTTTTCATCCGCGCTCCTCGTTTTTTTTTCTATTGATTTTTATAACACGTCTTCTTTTTTTAGTCTTTCTTTTTTAATTTTCAACACCTATTACTAACAGGCATAGAGATTGCCAGTTTCATTATCCCCCCCTCACCTATTTGTAATACAATGCATGCATATTTCATTTATTAATTTGCGTTTGAGATTCTTATTCTCAAAATTTTTGTATGAAGACTTTATTTTTGACTTGTAGAGCGTTTGCCATTTTCTTGGTGTTAGTTTGAATTTAATCTCATTTGTCGCAGTGTTATGTTAATATATTAAACAGTTTGTAAGTATTGTATGAACTCTAGGAATTTGTCATCCTGCCGGGTGTGACATTATAAATGCTTGGAGAAGTGATAAGTATTCTTAAGCTCCAAATGCTACATTTATTTAGCCGAATCATGACTGCATTTATATCCAGGACAAAAGAGAGGCCAACCACCGTCCCCTAAAATATCAATAAAGTAGTCTGCCCCCCCCCCCTCTCTTTAATGATCATCCCTACAACTAATATTATCACACTCAAAGGGATTTTAATGTCCGAAAAAACACTTAGATGTTGAATAAAAAGTTTGCTACTGCGCATTTTTTCTTATATCTTACTAGCCGGGTACCCGGCCCTGCCCGGGTTTCTGCTGAGTATAGTGTTTTAGTGACACTCGTTCATGAATTTTTCAACATTAAAGTGCATATCTATATACATAATGGCTACTTCTGTAAGCAACGGTAATTTTTTCTGTCTGGACAAACTAAAAAAACTGTATTACACACCACAAATACAAATGCAAGCTACAAATAATGTTTAGTTAAATCGGAAATGTTATAAGCTTGGTACAGGGTGCGGCGGAGAAACTTGCAGATTTGAAAAGTCAACTAAGGGAAAAGTACTTCATGTATCAGTTTACTACTTTTTATAAGATATGGTACCCATTCTGAATTTTTATATTAGTTAGATTTAAAAACTACATCGGGAAGCATGGCGGCCCCTGTTAATGATGCACTCATCTACCCTAGATTTGAAGTTTTGTTGAACTCTTTCGAGCATATCGACTGGGATGTTGGTGATAGTAAGCCGGATATTGTTCTTCAGGCGTTGCAGGGTCCGGGGCTTGTCGTTGTAAACGATCGATTTGAGATACCCCCATAAAAATAGTCACGGCGTGTTAAATCGGGGGAGCGGGCTGGCCACGGTACGTCACCTTTCAAGGAGACGTTATCACTTAACTGGTGAACCACATCAAGTTTGTAGGGATGAAACTGGAGTTCGTCGTGAAGAATTCGTCTCAGTGTCCAATCAAAAATACCCAAAGCAGCAGCGTGTTTACGGGCCGAACGCCTGGGAGAGCGCAAAAAAGACTTCCTCACTTTTTCGACGTTTTCTAGGATTCTGGGAATCCGTTGACCTCCTGGGCCTCTTTTTGCCACACCCCAACTTTCCCTGAATGTTTTCACCCACAAAACAGTCGATTCCCAGCCAGGAATGGGAACAACGGGCTGAACTTTGAACCGAGTTCGGAAGGCACGTTGAGTGGCGACCACCGACAGATTATTTGAAAAGTAAGATTCGGCGGCGAACGCTCGTTGTTCCTTCGTCCAACGCATGGTGACAACTAAACTATAAGATAACAAAACTTCAGGACCTTCTCTTTAAAATGAGACTCTTCCCACTCCTTGCTAATTAGCATCCAATTAAAATCAGCAATTTTCTTTGTCGCACCCTTTAAAATCAATCGCACTGGAGTCAAGTATTTCCAAACATTACACGCAAAATAAGTCCCATCATTAGTTTATATCCTTGTGACTACACTGTTGAAAACATCTTATGTACCTAACTTAGAAATTATTTGACTATAAACATTTTTTGTTCTCTAACTGTTGCCAAAATCAATTCCCTTTTTATTTACCACGTTAGCGATTATTGGCATAGATGAATATAAAAATCCTAAGAAAGCAATAAATTTCATACTTACTCCAGCGAAGCCTAGGTTCAAAATTTTCACCATGATTACTATTAATATTGTTGTTGCATGGCAACCAAATTTTTGCAACAATGCACTGAAAATTTAATTATTTAATGGGGAAATTAAATGAAATTTACTATTTTCCATAATAACTTTTTTAAACTAAGCTTTTTAGAAATAAATTATAGCTTATCCTGCTCTCTGTTACTGTAGCTATCTAACGGTGCAAAAATGGTTAAAATCGGTCCAGTAGTTTGGAAGATTACCCCGGACATACGGTTTCAGAAGTAGTCTTTTATGTATATAGATGACACGTAACCTTCTACTACAAATACACTAAAGCAGTAACCAGAAAAAAACAAAACTTATAACATTGAACGTTCATAAAAATATTGAGTGGATCAAAGTGTACTGTATATAAAAACTATATTCAGCTTAAAATGTACAAATGAATACATTTATTTTGTAAATTATTATTATTTTACAAATTGCTTCATAATTCAAGAAACGCGTGGGCATAAAATTTCGCAACATTTAAAAACTATATTTTGCAATAGATTTTCCTGAAGGTTTATAATACATGAAATATTGAAATATTGTTTAAAAGCAATCTAGTTAAATTAATAATTTATATCAAAGTTTAATAACGGTACCTAATGGTTCTGAAAAACTAGGCGTTCTGCAAAATTTTTTATTTCTAACATATAACACGTTACCATGATGGTCAGTCAAATCATGTATCCGAAAAGATTATTACCAGTTAAGCAAATATTTCTGATAAATATAACTAAATTAGTCAGTTATCCGTATTTTAATTTTAATGTTATTCGAACCGGTAGTCAAGATCCTTTAATTTTGATTATATTGTAAGAAAAATAAGTGTTTTAATATTGTTTTGTACTCTTTGTGTATTTCCTGAAAATAATTCGATTCATCTCATTACTAGTTTGAGTAGGACCATAGGTAAGCGAGTCGGACCATAACTGGTCAAGCCCCAGTGTATTCTAATTTATTTAAAAACATATACACGCATTAAAATTGAAAGTTAATGAAAATATCAAAGCTATAAAAGTGACATATTAGAGTTCTAACACCGTTAGGATTTGTTTTTTCATGAACTAAAATTGCAACATTTGTATCCAATTAAAAAAAAAAAAAAGTAAGCATGGCCAGATCTAGTCATTTACCTTATGAGTTCCTTAATTTGATGGAGGCTTTCAGAAAGTCATGGTGCAGATTGTCGAAATTTTTAGGGGGAAGAGAGGGGGTGTTTTTAGGCAGAAATTTTCTTTTTCTTTTTGAGTGTAGTCCCGTAATGTTTGAGGAGGTGCGCCGCCTTGAGGCGTGACACTTTTGATGTGATGAATATTTTCCCTGTCCGAAAATGGCAAAATTATGAGAGAAACATTAGTGATCTATAGAAAGTCGGTCGTCTGTGGAAAACATTGCTACTAGTATTACATTGATCGTTTAAGGCTGGTGTAACATTTAAAATATAAAACTTATGTATCAAATCAAATGTGAGATTACTGTGCAATGCAAATTTGTATTAATAAAATTAAATATTATTTTAAGTTGCTCAGCATTAGTTTACTAACTGTTGTTTCCTTCATTTTATCTGTGTAAGCATTATCGGGGAAAGATATAATTGCGGGCCAACCCACTAAATTAAGGCACGAGCCGCCACTGCTATACAACGTGGGTGACTTTCTGTTCAAATAAGCTCTTATATTTGATTACCAATGCAAAAGGTCAGTAATTCCGATTTAGATTTCAGAAGGGTAGCAAGTAGTGTCTTGCAGAGAAATAAACAAAGAATTTGAAAATATCAGCATTTTTTTATGATCCTGAAAATCATCAAACCTAACACTGAATGAATACTCAAAATCGGTGTAAAATTTTCTCCATATACCATTGGAAAATTATTAAATTTCGGTTGATACTTTCAGTATTAACTTTCAATGTTTTATTCTTTTTTCTCCAAAGTAGAGAGAAAGAAACTGAAGTTTCATCATAAAAGAATGTAGATGGCCTCTACTGGTTTAGGAAACCTTTTTTTTTTGTACAATCTTAAATTTAAATTATTTAAACGCATGATATTAAGAGATGGCATAGCTAAATTACTGTCTAACATTTTTTCGCGAGACCTCCGTCGAATCTGCGCACGCGCCAAGTCTCTACTGACTTTCTCGAAATAGGGGAGAAATGCAACGAGGAAGTAGCAAGCGAACAAAAACTGAAGGCATCTGGAAGTGCGCATCCTAAACCTATCTACCCTTTTTCAAATGGAAGCGTTCGTGGCTGCCAGGAGCACAATACGCAATCAGACAGTAGTTTGCTATTCTCCATTTCTAAGTAGCAAGTCCTCATTGCTTTCCTTCCAGGTATTTTGAAAACACACTCCATAAAATTCTAAAATCTTATGACCATTTTTCCTTTGGATAGCTATTGCACATTTTAATGAATGAGTAACTTGCCATACTCTTCTCTTTCTCCTGAGAAAAGTTCACAAAACATTCAGAGCTCTAATTCGTAGTTTGTTATTACAGTTAACTCTACAGGGTCACCAACAGAGAAGAAGTCTCATTCCTTGGCAAGGAACTTGTGATAGATAATTCGATGACACTTTCGAAGATTTTTTCCCAAATTATTTTCAAGTAATGTAACAAAAACAATTTAAGGGTCTTTAATTTTTATTTGTGCAACCATGCCAAATTTTTTCCAATCTAGTTTCTTAATTTAATTGCAGAGTTTTTTTTTTTTTTTTTAATTTCATCACCCGTAGCTGAAACTATTGCAGGCCGAGAATGCATTCTGCAGCATCGAAAGTTTCATTCGTGTCAAACACAAATATGCTTTACAAGCATTGTCTGTAGCGTCACAGCTTCCGTTGGATGTCCGAAGCTAACGCTAAGTACTTTGCAATATTGTAGTTCAGACAATTTTTAAGCCAGCCTCGTGACACTTAATTGTCACAATATCATGACATTTATCAGTTAAAGGGTTTTAGTTTTTATCAATATTTTTTCCTCAATTATGGATTTAAAAAAAAGTCTTCGCGTGCCACTGTTACTGGTCTGCCGTGCCACATTGTGGCACGCGTGCCGCGGGTTGGCCACCACTGATTTAATACCTAATTCAGTATTTTAGAAGTTACTTTGTAATTGATTCCTTTATTAATATGTTATGCACGAAAAAAAATATTACCCTACCTGTATTCTTTTTCGTTTTCTGCAGTACTAGTGATTGAAAAAAAATTCTCATTAAAAGTATTTTTTAATATCTATTTTTAATCTTCACAAAAGATATGTCTTTCAAAGTTTTAACAATTTCGTAAGACTGTCCAATCAACTATTAAAACGTAAAGAGACTGGAAAGTGCAAATGAAATGCTTTAAAGAATTTCAATTGTTCTAGAGTCTTTGAAAATCATTAAATACCTTTTTGAAACTCCTTCAAAAGTGCTTCAATCCTATTTCTTATCAAATAATTAAACTATGAATCAACTAAATGGCCAGAATGTTACTCTCTCGTTAATTATTTTTAAAATCTCTACACTATTTCTTTTAAAGAATTTTATGTGTTTCATGCTATTGGTTTTATGTTACTAAGGCAGGGATTCAAGTGAAACAGGCCATCGCAAATTACAATCGCTACTGGAAATGAATTACATTAGAACGTTTCTTGATAAAAACATCGTGACGTCAGCGTGACGTTTGCCCATGAAAAAAGAGCTAGATAAAACGTCACAGCCTACTTGGCGAATAAAAGGAGATCGCTAAGTGCTATTGAGCTCTTATTGGCTCCACCCGTAGTGACGTCATGCCAATTTAAGTTGATGATAATGTAATTCACTTCCAATAGCGATTGCAATTCGAAGCGATCGCAGTGCTGTTTCACTTGAATCCCTGCCTTAGTGCTGTGTCTGTCGGTGAGTTGGGGAACTGATCAAAAACTACCATGTAACTATTGTGAAAACCGATATAAGCAAGTGATAATGTGTTAATCTTTTCTCCACCCTTGTCCTTCCTCTTTGTCGCTTAATGTTAAAAAACATTTTTTTATGCTTTGATTAATCTTAATTTGCAAAGGAATGCAGAAAATTTATGAGATTGCTGTTCGCCTACTTTCCAACATGTTTTTGAAGTCTCAATTGCCCCGTACAAGGCCTCAAAATGCAGAATTTTAAAACTTTTTTTCAAAAATTTGCCCGAGGGAGAAACCCCCGAACCCCCCTAAAATTACGGACATTCTACCCCATTAAAAAAAAGTTCTCATTGCATATCTCTCTTGATACCCCTGCCCCCCATAAAGGTCAGCTCAAGAAAATGATAAGAATAAAGAAATGAAACACACACACACACACATCAGACATGGGGGGGGGGGGGCAGCTAGAAATCAGACTCATAACACACAAAAAAATGTATGTGCGAAACTGGGCCCCTCCCGAAATTTTTTTCTGGATGCGGCCTTGCAGACACGTATTTGGGACCATATTGTGTACTTGCAGTAGAAATTTGAAAGCATTTCGTTGAATAGTTTTCTTTTTATTCATATATTTGCCATTTGTCCAAACTTTTGCATCGCAGTGTATTCTAAAGTTTTAAAACATATTACAAATTTATCAGAGTTACTAAAATTTTTGGAAATAATTTCTCAGTTTCTATTGCAATATCGTTCTCATTACATACATTTTAATATTCAGTATTTTTGCCATCTACAGTTGAGTAAAATAAAAGTGAAAAAACTGCTATTGTTTTCTATTAATTTGTTTGCATCACCATTTTGTTTTAATAATTCAAAACTACAATAGTTATTTTATGGCCTCGAAATCTACCAAACTCTAAAATCCGCACAACGACTTCAAGGAATGTGAATTTTCGACTTCATCCTATTGCAGTCACTAGCGCATGCAAAATTTCTCTTCTGAGGGGAAGGGTGTCATAAAATTCATTACATGTATATTTTACCAATAGCAGCTAGAATTTCCTTTTGCCGCTGAAAAAGCAGGTCCTCTACATTAACTAGTGCTGCCATCTAGCGCAGAAAAATTGGTTTAAAGTATTCCATTCTTTCATTCAGGAAAATAAAAAATGTTACAATTAAAAATTTTTAAATTTTAAAAATATAAATTTACTATTTTCTCAAGTTGTTCGTATCCTCGATTTTCGCCTACTAATCAGTCGAATACGAGTAGTCAAAACAATGTAATAATCAAAATAGTAGTACATAATAATCAAAATTTATGTTACATACTATTATTTCATATGGTGTATTTTGTGAATTACTGGTTAATACACTAAATGTGACAAGTAAAACAATGAAAAAACGTATATTTTCGCAATTTATTGGGTTTCAATAATTATTACAAATAAATTAAATATTTAAGAAGAATTTCACAGAGTTCTTTTGCAGTTTCAAATTTACGTAAGTGTACCATGAAGTAACTCAAAAATAATTGAAATATCACAATGTACTGAAAAAGTTTAACAATACAATCAAAAGCAGCAGTGCTTTCTAAAGAAATTTACTTATAATGGGACATCTAATAAACATTCATTTTATAGAGTTTTTTTGACTAAAAAAATATACATATAGAACCAATTAAAACAATAAATAAATGAAAAAAAATTCCATTTTTAAGCCAAAAATCTATTTAAAATGAATAACTAAATGGTATTACCCAATCTATTTGTTGGTACAAAATACATATAAGAAAGTTAAAACAGTAAGTTAAAAATAGTAAATGACTCAGTAACAGAAAGACTAGAAATATTTCACTACCAGAATGACTGCCTGCAGTTCTTATTGCAGCTTCCTATAAAGTAAATTTAAAGCTGAAAAATTCTTAAAATTACAAAATTAATGCATACTGGAATTTAATTGGCATAGAAACTACATTAAACTGTGTTTTATACTTTTATTTCTTTTAATGGGATAAATTTTCACAAATCACAATCAGACAACAGATAGGGCTTTACTAAAATAAAAAAAAATCTTATAAATTAACAGATAAAATTCTCAAAAATTTATTTTGCATATTGTAACCAATTAATGAGTGTTAGTTCTAATAATTGAACTCTTCCGTTTATTTGGAGTTTTCAGAACGATACTACATTGTTTCGTAAACTCATAATTACTGTAACTGACAAACCCAACCCTTTTTGAGATACATAATTTCTGTTGCCAGGATGCAATCTATCAAGTAAATTGACTATTACTTATATAAAAAACTATAGCTCATGCTTCAATTAATAATGCATAAATTTAAATATACCTACAATAGACCTTAACATTCCTCAACTTTGCTAAAAGCTGCTTTTCTAATAGAAATACATAGAAAAGTAAAAATAACATACACACAGCACTACAAGTGGAGAAAGGGATAACTCGTGGACGTCATTTCAAGGTTTTCTAGCGGGGGCAAAGGGTAAAAACACAACACAATTTCACCAGAAAACAACAAAAACCACGCCCACTTATATGTAAATAGATTGATTTCTCAAAGTAAGGGGGGCGCAAATGACCCCCCCCCCAAATGACGGGCCTGGGATAACTTAACACCCAGTAGCACAGTATGCTATTTCCTTCCCGTTGAAATTTCCCCTATGGACAGTTGCAGTAACAATAGCAGGCAGACATGACTCAACAAACCCTTTAAAAGCAGGATGGCCATCTTTACCTCTAATGCAAATTAATATTTCATTTATGACGATCAGTGGTGAACTATAAAAGGGATGCATTTCCTGGCAGGAGAACAAAACATCAGTTGCTATGGTTTGATCTTCAGAAATTAAAAACACGAAATTCATGTATTACAATTTAAAGTCACATTATAAAACAAGAAAAGGTAAAGATACATGAATTGTTAACTCAGTAGCGTACATAAACTAAGGTGTCTTCCTCCGTTAGATTTGTACCACTGTGTACCACTCCCGTATTAAAATGTAAAAAATATTTTTCCCGAGTAACTCATAATGCTATTTTTTTTTTGGATTTTATGCATTCAATTCTCTTGCGGCTCCCCGTCCCGCGGGGGTTGCAGATGTGCTATGTACGGCCACTGTGCAAACTTATCCTGGCTCAATAGTTGGTTTCTAAACTTGAACCTAGCAAAACCAAATCATTCTTACATTTTCTTAGCATGATTTGAATAATACAAGACTGATTTAAAAAATTTTACTTACCAAACAAGAAAAACTATTGAAATTGATGATGTTTAACTTCAAGCATGGAACTCAAAAAAAAAAAAAAAAAAATAGTTTTCAATTTGAAAGTTTCAAGAATTACCTGAGAGTTTTTTACTTTGATTTAAATCAAACTTGAAATATTTACAATTATTAGAAAATTATAGACATTTTTACAAAGAAAAGTTTCATACATGTCTTTTATATTTAAAGTATTTATTTTGTGCATTTAAAAAAAAAAAATAATAATTCCTTGGAGCTTATGTTTACTTATTAACATTATTTTTTGTTAAAATTGTGAAATTCACAAGTAATGGATTACAGTGCTACTGTTTGGTGTATTAAAAAAAAAAAAAGCTTTACCAAGAAATAGAAACAAACAAAACTAGAGATTTAAAAAAAATCTGAGCATGAAAACATATTTTTCGCCTTTTTTCCAGAGTTACAGATAAAAAACTAATGATAAATGTCTTTTATTATAATGTTTAGAAATTATCATCACTGCAATGTCATTACTAAAAAAGTATAATCCTGTGACAGCAATAGATGAAAGCTAGACATTTGATAGTTAACCATTCAATTTTTAAATAACTGATGATTCAATTATTCAAATACCTCTCCCTTTTTAGATTACATTTATCGCTACACTATACCTCTTTCTTTGCTCCAATTTTGATGGCCACTCTGAACAAAAAAAAGTTTTATGCACATATTTTAAAACTGTTAGCAAAAAAAAAAAAAAATCAAATGAACATTTGTCCAACATTGATGAAAGAATCTTATATTCATGTGCTACTTAATTGAAAATTAAGTAGCATTCTTTTCGTTAAAAATAATGTTATGTCTTGTACTGACTTCTTTAGCACAAAAGAAGACATAAAGACAAAACAACGGCAAAAACTTATTAGACTAAGTACTAAAGCTTTTTCTTGTTAAATTCAACAGTAAATATAATTTATAGAATAAAGCAATAAAATAACACATTGTAAGAAAGACGGAAAAACACCGACAATTTCAACATCACATTAAACGCATTCCCAAAACATAAGATAATATATACAAGATCACATGCAAAGTGAATTAAATTAACATTATAAAAATAAATTAATAGAAACTCATTCATATAACTTATTCACAAACTAATTTCAGCTCATTTAAATCCACTAAAAGTTAAGATTAAGACAATGTAAGCAGGTCTGCTAGAATAGCAATGTAAATTGAAAACAACCATGAAAATTAGTCAATCATACAAGCATATACTTTTCAAAACCTGAAATACCCTTAAGTCAAGGCACGGAGCTTTATGACAACATTTTGGAATGCAGCCTATTAAGTTCATTCATATTTAAAAGCAATGGGATTGTTGCTTTATCATCGCCACCACCTCTACTAGGGACAAATAGCCTTCCTACTAATTGTTTATCCTCGTTAAAAGCCTTTGCAAAACTTGGGGTAGCAAACGAAGAAAAATCAGCATTAATATGAGTTCCTTCACCTTTGGAGGCCCGCAAATTAGCTATGTCAATTTTCAATTTTTGAACTTCATTTTGCAACGTTTTCAGCTTAATGGTGTCTTCTACAAGTTGATTCTTAGCCGTCATCTTATCTATAGCAGGTTCAACACCTGGTTTACGTTTAGTGATGTCAACAACAGTAGGGCAACACAAATTATGTGCTTTACGTAAAAGAGTTTTGGATCTCTTAGACAATTCCATAATATCATTTGATACAAAGGACTCCTCAGCTTCTAAATCAACCATATTTCTAAAGCCTGTAGTACTCGCCAACCCAGTAGGTTTTGCTGGAACTTTGAGAGGAGGCAAGTTTGCCAACTGATTTTTCATACGTTCATTTTGCAATCTTAAATTTTCATTTTTTAAATGTTTCAAGGCTAATTGCAAATCTTGAACCTGTTGCGAAAGGAATGAGCTATCTCGTGACAAAATGACGTTCGAAGGAGCAGATCCAGGTACTGTTGGACTGGTTGGAGATGCAACTAAATTAGCCAAAGATGTTGTCTTGGATAAACCTTCCAAAATAGCTTTCTTTGAAAACAACTTTATTTTGTCCTTCAGTTCACCGCGTTCAGTCTCTAATGCATCAATATCTGCTTGTAAATGATCGAGAGTTTCCTCAAACTCCTTCTCTTTTTTCTTAAGCATCATTTTTGCTTCATCAAGTTGTCGCTGTATGCGATCTACTCTTTCATCACTGTCTTTAGTTGCTATTTCTAATTTCTTTTCAGCCATTTCTTTGCGTACATGCATTTCACTCAACTCATCACTTCTAGCCTTCAGAACTTTCTTGAGTTCAAGAATATCCCCTTCACGAGCTTCTAGTTTAAATTTTAAATTTTCCAAGTCTTTAGCTTCATCTTTGATAGCTTGTGATCTTAAAAACACAGGAGGGTTTTCTTTGTTAATGCTAGATCGATCAACTTCATACTCTCCTTCCTGCATAGCACCGGAAATTTTATTCATATAAGTCATAACCAAATTCACAGATTGCCTCATACACTCAGGACCACTATCATCCTTACCATAAGCTTTATCAGTGGACTCGTGAGCGAGTTCTTTCAACTTTTCCACATTCATGTGTGCCACGTCACCAGACATTGCCATTTGCTGAACAGCAGACTTTCGTAACATAAATGCAGCGGTTGTAACCTGTCCCATGTGCTCACGACATTGATTCAACTGCTCATGAATTTCAGAAGGAAATATCAAAGTAGTACTGCTTCCATCAGCCGGAAGACGCCTTCGTATTTTTTTCACGAATTGCCGAACATCATCAGAATACGTACGCACATCGTTGAGCAAGGCACCAAATTCACTACTCTCACCGGAATTGTCAAGAAGTGCCTTTACACTTGATATGTCTGTATGAATGGACTCACAAGCTGCTCCAATGAGTTTCATGTGATCTCCCAAAAATGAATTACAATCTATTTTTTCAGATGCTAGATGGACACTGTAGAGATTATAAAAGTACATTACAGATTTCAGCAAGGCTTCAAGATTCACATTTTCATCAAGTTGATCTTTCCTCAGCAAATCAATATAGAAGTCGAGAGCTTTCTCTTGCACAGCCATTTCCATGTAAAGGGTGCCTATTTTCATAAAAAGTTCAACACTGCAATTGTTAAGCGCATTCTCATACTGATGCAGAAGTGACTGTAGAAAATATAATTGATACATTAAGCGATTAGCAAATGAATACTGGTCAATTTTATGAGTTTTTAGAACAACATCTTTAGTTATTTGCTCAGGACATGGGAATTTGTCTTTAATTTGTGACGCTAAAATTTCTGCTTTCGTAATCATTCTAGGTACCAGTAAAAGTACTAAAATAGCATCATGATCTGAGCCACGACTTAAAAAGTGTTCGGGCATGAATGCACATAGATATGAGACATGTTGAGATGCTTCATGCACTTCTAATCTTCTCAAATCCATTTCAACCGCACGAGCAAATGCTTTTGTCTCAGCATACTTCACCTTAAAATCAAAATATTCAACAGGTTTAGACATTTCTACCCTGTCCGTTTCTTTTTGCATTTGCATTCGTAGCTCATGATTTGCTTCTTTCAGCTGTTCAGTTTGTTCTCTAAACTTTTTAATAGTCTGCTCATAATCAGCTATAGCTTCCTGCGTTGCTTCCAGTTTCCTCTGTCCTTCAAGGATTTTAGCATTAGCCATATCAACTTCTTCACGAAGCTCCAGCTCCGTTTCTTTGGCAGTTTCTTGAAGCTGATCATTAACATCTTGCAATCTTTCCAAATCGTCAACTAACAGTTGCAGTTCCTTAACACGATCCTCTAATGCTAAATTTCTTTCGGTTAAAAGTTCAATCATTTCTTCAGAACCAAGAGCTGCATCAACTTGCTCTTTCAGCTCTCCAAGCTGCTTTTCATATTCGTCTACTAAAGCGCTTAATTTCTCCTTGGCTCTGCTTAGTTCAGTAATCTCTGATTTTTGCTGATCAAGTTCCTTCTGATTTCTTTGCTGTTCTTGCTTTTCTTGAGCAGATAAATCCCTCATTTTTACAAGAGCTTCTTTCAATCTCTCATTCTGTTGCTCCAGTTGTTTGACCTGGTACATGGTTGCAGTCCCATCACCACCTTTATCAGACATCTCGGTTTTCATAATTTCATAATCTATCTGTAATTCTTCTAATTTTTCTCTTGTTTGCTCCAACTCTGCTTGAAGTGTTTCGCACTTTTCTTCAGCCATTTCTTTATCTAAAGTTGCCAGCTCCATGGCTTCAGCTAAATCAGACATTTCCTCTGCATGAAGTTCTTTTGCCTCAACGGCATCTTTAGCCTCTTTCTTTGCTTGAGTTAGCTGGCGCTGAAGGTCAGCTTGGACTTCTGTAATTTTAGCTTTATACTCTAATAATTGTTGAACCTGAATTTTTGTTTTTTCAGCTTCTTTTATTTTTGCCAAGTCATCCGATCGTTTAATTTTTATGGTTTCCAATTTCTCATTCAAATCTTTGATTTCACTTTTCAGACTATCGATTTCCTGCTCCTTCTGAAGTATCACACCTTTGAACTCGAGAGTCGTAGCAGCCACCTTAATTGATACCATGTCAGGCGATGCGCTGGGAATAGTCTCTTCTACCATAGAACTCCTGAGAGAACTTGAACCATGACCTGGTGTTTCAGCCATATTTGCAGCGTCTTTAGCTCCTTTATCCGAAGGAAATTTCGGAATGCCTGTTGTAAAAGAAGATTTCCTTCTCTTATCAGGAGTTTCTCTCATGGAGATATTTTCTCGGGAGCCAGTAGCCGGAGATGACGAAGGTCTGCTTTTCACCCCATTGTCATCGTCTAAAATTGTAAGCTGTGTCGGACGAACAAAAATTCCATGGTTATCAGGGCAGCTGAAATATGTTTTCCCCTGCACGCAACCATTATTTTTCCCCTTAGCTTCATCTAGTATAACTCCTATCCAGTAGCCAGAGGAAAAACTTGTGTTGCCCGTAAAGGCAACTTTACCTCTTACATCTTTGCCCACAACTTCAACACGAGCACCAATTTTCGGTCCCTTATCAGCCATGTTACAAAGCAATACACTATTAATAAGAAATTCGAAATTTATATAGTACTAAATCTATCAATTCAAAGGAAATTTTAGTATTTTTCAAAAATACTTATTGATAATTGTTCTGCAAGACACCTTTTTTAAAGGCTTTGCATAATGTGGGACAGCCCAGTGCTCTGTTACCATTACAACAACAGCAGCAAAAAAACTTACAATTAAAAACACTAACAACGCTAAACGCCAAATAAATAAATAATCTGGTGGCAATAATTCTGGTTCATAAGCAATATCTTCAGTTTCTTTAGGGACACATAGAAGAATGACAGTAATCAGGAAAGCTAGAACCACAACACCACAACCAAGAAACCTGTAAAAATTTAACAAAGTTTTAAATACAAACACAGGCCTAACATCAATTCATATAAATGTATTTAAAATTGCAAGAAATTAAACAATTACATCAAATCAGCTTATCTTTTACATGTTGTTAAATAATTAGATAAAATATTATCTTATTAAGGTAATATTTTATCTAATTATTTTTGATGAATTGTTTAAAATAGGATGGTCCCTGAAAATTTTTTTTAGTACATAAGTTTCATTTCATGTCAAAAAAACAAAATTAAAGAAAAAAAAGGGGGGGGGGTAGGGGAAGGGAGAAGCAATTTGTAAGGAATTTAAAACAGAAAGGATATATGCAGAAAATAACTATTTTCTTCTTTTAAAATTTTTTAACATGACTCCTGCATGCCCTTCTTTTGAAGCAAAAATAAAACATATAATAAAGAAAATAAAAGCAGCTGAAACACAGGTTTTCAAAAAGAAAACTAAAAAGAAAAAAGAAAGTATCATTCAGATAGTAATGGATTTTGAATTGGTTTTTAAATTACCTATCAATTCTAGATATTATGCACCACAGTGGCATTTTACAATTAAAGATATTTACTGACTAAGGCAGGGATTCAAGTGAAACAGCACTGCGATCGCTTCGAATTGCAATCGCTACTGGAAGTAAATTACATTATCATCAACTTAAATTGGCATGACGTCATTACGGGTGGAGCCAATAAGAGCTCACAAGCACTCAGCGATCTCTTCTTACTCGCCAAGTAGGCTGTGACGTTTTATCTAGCTCGTTTTTCATAGGCAAACGTCACGCTGACGTCACGATTTTTTTATCAAAAAACGTTCTAATGTAATTCATTTCCGGTCGTGATTTTAATTTGAAATTACCTGTTTCACTTGAATCCCTGCCTAAAATTCAAAAGCTAAGGATAATTATGTGGCCTCAAATTGTCTATTAAAAAAAATAAGCACTAACACTTCACTGATAGTTCATTTTTAATGCTAACATTTTTCTTGTGTAAATTAGCAACAATTTCAAAAATTTATAAAAATAATATTCAAATATTTTCTGGTTGACCTGAAACTGAAATTACTAATTAACAAATTTTGAAAGAACAATATAACAGGAAATTTTAATTACATCTTCTCTCTCTCAACTTATGGCTAAAAGCACATTTATAAAAATGTTGGAAAAAGGTTTTTTGTCGTTCCAAAACATTCCGACTTTCTATCTTTTTTTTGTTGTGGTTGCTAAATTTAATATCTACTCAGACAAAAAATGATGCATTCCCTCCTATACAGTTAAAGTGCCTGAAACTAGAGTTTCAGACAACATGTTTTGTTTTTAAATTTTTAAAGCCTTGTAGAATATTCAGAATTCTGAAATGCATTTAAAAATGTGTGTGTAAGTGTATGTATGGCAAACTCTTTATTTTGTTTGATGCGGAAAAAGAGATTAAGTCAGTTCCAATCGACGAATTAATTTCATAGAAAAAATCTAATTTTAAACTTACCCAGGGACCAGGCTAAGCATTTGTCACCTCACTAAATGCGATAAAGTAGAAAATTTGGTGAATAAAATTCTGATTTGGCTAAAGTATTGGCAAAGAGAAAATTCTCAGGAATTTCGACTGAGGGAAAAAAAAAAAACATTGTATTAAGAAAAAAATATTAGAATTCTTCGCCTAAGACTTTCGAAATTTAGCTTTAAAATTTGGCTAATTTACAGGCTAATAACTTAAAATCCTTGGTGCCGGCCCTTTTACCAAAACTTAAGATTAGTTAGAAAAGATATTTTTGTGCCTATAGAACTCACTCTGATATTTGTGTACACTGTTACATGTGATGGTTAATAGAAAAATATTGGTAAACATTTTTATCAATGGATTCATATGCTTTAACTGAAGTGTTGTCAGTGACGGATTTACAAGTTTTCGATTCCTAAAAGTTAAATAGAATGCAAAGAGTTTTTCATGCCTTTTTTTCAGACTTGCATTTGAGGCCCCTATATCATGGGGGTCCCTCACAATATCTATATTTACGACATAGTAAATCCCTCACCTGGCATTGTTAAGTTGCTTAGTGATTTGTTTTGAGCACTGCTCAAAAATTGCTATTTATTTTCATTTTTGACTGCAGTTGCCGTTGCGGTCCATTTGCATATTGTACCCAGAGCATCCACCCAGTGGGTTCACTTTTCACTTCAGGGTCCCTCATAACCATAAGCACCTCAACTTGTGGTTTAATGGATTGGAGCAGCCCTGGAGAGAGCTCTGTTTTTTTTTTTTTTTTTTTGATCCAGACCAGGAGCCAAGCAAATATCCGGGTCCAGTACCCCCAGAGGTATCGATTCACTTGGTAGACTTTGTGACCACAAGCATTTTTAAAGTGGTCCACTACCATTAGTGATGACGGTGGATCTTTGATCAGCTACGATTGAACCAGAGACCCTTTGATCAGGAGTCTTATCAATCAGGCCACCACGCCCTTCACCTGGTGGGTTCCAGACGGTGGTTCACCTCCTGGGAAGTCCAATGGCCCCTGCTAGGCAGTGCTGTCCATGTCCTATGTACAAATGCCCGTCCACAAACACAAGCGTACACACTCCCCCTACACAGGTTTATATACACAGATACCTATCTCAATTTATGATTGTTAAAAACATAGTTTGAACTCAAGATGCTATATAAATCAAATTAACCTTTTCTTTTTTTCCTTTGATTTTTCCTATATTGTTACCAAACATGGCCAAAATTTGATTTTTAATTAGGTGAAACTCTTTTACAGAGTTTCTGGATCATTTAAGATCACCAAAGGTAGTTTAAAATTTAATCTGAAAGCCTTTAATTTTGAAATTTTTCTGTGGAATACTACATTTTAACTTCCCTTATATCTTCTCAAAATTGTTTCAATTTGAGAAATTTGATGTCAGTTTTGAGATTGCTTTCAGAGAGCATAAGGGGTACTGTTGGCCCCGCCTAAACGAATACGGTCGGTTCCAAAAAATACTCGATTAAGCGGGGTATTCGTTTAAGCGGGGATCTATAACATTGTGTCTACGGCATGGAAAATATTCGGTTCTGAGATATTTTATTCTTATAAATGGTGTATTCGTTTATCCATTACCCGATTAAGAGGGGATGACAGTACCCATGATCTTTTCCTGCAAAACATTTTCTTTGTGCTAAAATTTCTTTCTTAAGCTTCAGTTTCAAGATTAGAATTTTCCAGAAGGAGATCTTGTGTTCTTCCCAACTCCGTCTTAGTTCTCACACCCCCAAAGTCTGAAACTGTTGCAGACTTGTATCTTTCGGCCCATAATTTTCCTTCAAATCAATAAACAGCACATAAAGAATCTCAGAGCTACATTGATCTTCTGTTTTTACTGGTTGTTTTTTTTTCACATCCATTTATTATTATTATTTCTTTATCAAAGTATGATTAAAAAAAAGGAACTGGGCTGGGCATGGAAACTTGCAAGTCCGGCCCTGGTTACTGAATGACGTTACCAAGATTATTAACTCAATAAAGAAGGAAGAAAGCAAAAAGTTAAATTTCCCTTCAAAGGATACTCAAAGTCCAATATTCGTAAAATGAACATAAGAGATCAAAAGCAATAACAGATTGAAATGAAATATTGTTTCAAGAGTAAAATTGACACGCATAATTCAATGACATGTCTTAGGCATTTTTATACCTCTTTACATTTCGTGTTTGTGCAAAACATTAACCCCAAAACAGCCATTAACATTTTCATGTTGTAATTGAGAACTAAGGAAGAAATTTACGCAAAGCATTTACTTACGATATTGGGCGTTTAGTTTTGGAAAATATGTAGGCAAGGCAAATTGCACCGATCCATATAGCTGCAATAATAAAAACTCCAACTCCAACGCCTAAAATTCGATGGTTCATAACCATGCAAGTCACCAAACAAATCTACTGGCACACGCAAATCAAGTTATTGTCAGATTATGACTGATTTTTTAACATTTTTCAACATAGTTCCACATTTTAAAAGCACTCTAATGTCAACATTGAAGATGTTACTCACAGTTGTTGTTCAGCAACTAAACGACTTTTCATAGATTAATTTTAGTTTTGCCCCTGGTCGCTAGGGCTCTTAAGCAAGGATATGATCCTCCCCAAAACAGTACTTCAAAAGGTTCATTTTCCAGTAAAAATACTCTTTCCTGAGAGGAAATCAAGTTTATCTTTGAAAGATTATAAAGAACAAATTGAAAAAGGAATGCGTATTGTGCTCGTATTCATATTCATATGTCGTCATCACCGGTTGTATGATATTTTCCTCTTTTATTTATTTATTCATTTTTAATTGCGATATTTTGTACCAAAGTATCGTGAAAAATGCAGTCTGAAATCTTGTTATTCATGGAGTATTAGAAAGTAGTCAATTGATAAAATTTTTTGTTCAACTTTTATTGTTTTCAGTAAGGGGGCGGGGTTTTTTAAATGAACACCTTTTCGCTAGCAGTACTAAGTTATTTTTTTCTAGAGTCCCTAATAGGACTCTAGTTTTTTCGAGACTTTCACAAGTAACTGAAAAATTTATTCAAAAAACATTACATACGATATCAATACTATAAAATATCTTAACTTCTGTGGGTATAGTGCCGGATCCAAGCTGGAATGAAAGCGAACTGAAAACCGATAATAAGGCGGTCGACCATCAGCTGTTCTTATCTTTGTAAAACATTGATTCGTGGAGATATTAGGGGGTAGGGGGGCGTAGGGAAAAAGACAACCTTGATATAGTTCCGAGTCAAAGTAGATTAAGGCAGGAATTCAAGTGAAACACCATTGCAATCGCTTCGAGGCGATCGCAAATTGCAATCGCTACTGGAAGTCGAATTACATTAGAATCGCATCTCGTAGCGATTGCCACGAATCCAAATTTGGGAATTTGCGATTGCATTGGTGAGTTGCATACCTTAGACGCTAGCAGCAGGAAAAATTAATGTGCTGCTCAGTAAGCTATGTACCGCCGCAGGCGCCCAGAAGGGGGCGAAGCTTCGAATTACACTGCCACTTCTTATTAACACCAACCCCCCGCTTATTTTTTAATGCGAAAGTGGTCAATGAATGAAATAAAGGTTTTAATGCAAATTAAAAAGTACACATATTGCAGAGTTGAAACACGTGTCCGCATATTGTTTTGAGATTTTATGCTTTTTGTGCACTAGTTTTCACAAAATTTCCTGATTATACTTGTTAACCACATGTATTCTTCTTCGGAAAGGAACATCACAGAGGAAAATAATAACTGTAAATTTTGTTAAGCTCCATGCAAACTATGTGGTCTGAGTACTCTCTTCCCCAAAGTGTTTGAAATCAGGGCCGTTCCCGCAGACTTTTGTTTTGGGGAGAGTTTACCAAACGCATTTCTCGTGAAATATATATGATCAAATAAATTTGGTTTTATAAATGTGTTGTATTCATTTTTGCTACAATAAGTAACATAAAGCAAATGCAAAAGATGACGTATCTACTTAATGAAGGATTTTTTTTTTTTTTTTTTTTGATGCACACTACGTAACTTGCTTATATTTCTGTTAAATAATCTATGTCTTTTCGAGAACTCAAAAAAATGGAAGTGTGTCACATTACAAGTAGTACTTCTTAAATTCCTAATTTTTGCCAATAATAAAAAGAGAGTTATGCTCTTTCAAGCTTAAAGAGCTTCGATAGTTATGTAGGCATTAGGTTTTCCAAAATCTGAAGGAAAAAGCTGCATTTTGTAAGGAATAATACTCGCAGCTAAGAAAAAAAAATACTGCCCATACAGCACTAATTTGTTATTTTTTAAATTATAAAAGTTTAATTTTTAGATGAAATTTCTGAAAAATAATATACTATAAAATCCCGAAACTAACTCCCCTCCTTTTCAGAACCAAACAGATACATTTTAGGGGGGGGGGGGGTTATAATTAAGATTAAAGATTAAGTATATTCGGGATTTAAGATAAATTTCCATTTAGAAAAAAAAAGGGGGGGGGGGGTACTTTCAGGATTTTATGGTAAGTTTAAATAGTAATTTTTTCAGAAAAAAAAAATGATAAAAAGCATTTCTTGGAATGGTTTTTCAAAATTTTTGGAGGGAGTTTGAACCTTGAAAACCCACTTCTCGTATACGGCCCTGTTTGAAACGCTATGTTTTGCTATCCATTGGCACGTTAAAAGAGAGGGGAGATGCATGTGATACACCTTGAATCTGTGCTTTCTGTAATTCAATCAAGATGACAGTTTTCATAATTAAGTTGTGATAAGAACGTAACCAGCTAAAGCATTCCTCTTTAATTTTTGTTCCTAGCTCAAAATCAAATTCTTTGTAGAAATAATTTTAAATTCGAGTAAATAAAAACATTTCAGTTCAAAGTTTTCATAAAAATGATGCAGCTTTGTACATGAATGACCATAAAGATATGGGAGAGCTTGGAAAAAATGTAAACATTCCTGCCTGTGACTATTTTAGACGCAGAACCAGTGTAGTTTCACCCTTTGCTCTCGTAAATATTGTGGACGAACAAATAACAAAATTTCTTTGAAAATATAGATAATTAAAGTAAGTATCAGATAATTTTAATTGCACAATTTAAGTTGAGTAATGCACACATTCAATTTGTTCATAAAATTTGTTCTTTAGAAGGGTTACTTAGAAACATGCATACCATGTACAACATCCAGTTTCCACTTTTTCAATTTTAAGAATTTTGTGAATTAAAATACTCTTATAAGTTCATGAAACCATACTTAACAATATATTGCTCCTAATTTGTGAAAACCCAGCATTTTATATACAGAGTTCATACTAATTTTTAAAAATAAAAATTAAGGACTCAAAAATTTTCAAGGACTCATAGGAAAATATTTAAATAGCTTTAGGAACACAATTTCAAAGTACTCGTTACAAGTATGTAATGTTTTTAAAATGCAAAGAGATTTGCAATAGACTCTGATTCAAATGACAATGAATGATTATGAGCTATTCAAATGACTATCATTTTGAATAGCTCTTAAACAATTGGCCTTAAACATAACCTGGCATTATACTTAATGATGACACTGATCCAAATGGCTTCAGTGTTTGGGAGCACCTTTTGGAGCAGAAAAATTGTCACTTTGGAGCAGTCAAATGTGCTTTTGAAGCAGCTCCGTAAATAAAGCAATAACTGTACAAGGATTCAGAAATTTGTAACTAATGTTTTGAAGAATTTCACTGGAGAAATTACTTCTCAAATTTTTACTTAAGTGTACATGCAATTATACTTAAGCAAATTATTCAAAACTCATGAACATGTCATTGTTTCTAAATTTAATTCTAAAAACAGATTTTTTTTTTTGCTTTACTAACGTTTTAGCGTTATAAATACTCAGGTCAAAAAATAACCTATTTAGAAATAAAATATGCTGCTAAATGCATAAGAGCTGAAAGTTTTGTTTTGATCATTCTTTTTCTAAGCCTATGCAAATTAAAAAAAAAGGTCTTTAAAAAAAGCCACTAAAACTACACAAGAGTTTCATTAAATAAATGTTAAGAATGACAAATTGATCAAAATTATCTTTTAGCAGAAGGGAATTGAAACAAATGGCTAGTGTTTGCAAATTTTGCAGAAGTTTTCACAGACGAAAGTTTCAAAAAAAAAAAAAAAAAGAATTTTTAATTTGGATGAAAAATAATACGAAAGAGTGTGAGTTTAAGCTTTACAGACCACTGAGAAATTATTTAAAAGCTGAAGTTTCAGTTCCCGTAAAGGATGCAAAAAGATTGCACGCACACATCCTGACGCTATTTTCTGATATTTTAAGATTTAAAACATTGAGACTGAAACAGAAATAAAAATACAGACATTTAAACCAACGATTACGGTAATAAATAAATAATAAAAAGGTGATTTTAATAACGAAAGCGTTTTGGCGCAGCTTGGGAGCAAAATAAGCAAAAAAATGCGTTTTGGAGCACTGTGGAGCAGGTGGCATTCGGAGGCGCAATTGGAGCAGCTTTAGGATCAATGTGATGATAACCTCTACAAATGATCATGAAAGTTTTTTTTTAATGAAGGAAAATTTTTCAAAATTAAGGCCTTTTTAAGTGTTTTTTAGGGACCTTAATTTTGCTCGATAAAATTAAGGTTTTTTTTTAAGGAAGTACGAATCCTGATATAATGCTAATGCATTTTATATTCGGGGGACCGGAAAGTAATGTTTTTTTCAAACAAATAAATTGTTAAAAGTTTTTATTTTAAATCAACGATGTAATTATCCTCGTTATCAAGGGCCTTTTGCCATCTAAAAATTTAAATCCCAAATAGATTTAAAAAAAATGATTTTTGGAGCAAAATATCTTGAAATAGCATCTTGGATACTAGGCAAATTCATATATAGATCACAATACAGGAAAATAAGATGGTACAAGGTCAGGTGAGTATTATGGGTGAGCAGTCAGATTTCCCTTTTATTCTGATCGCTAAAACACTTGCTATTGCATAAAACTTGAAATTTTGGCCTGTATCCAAGATGCCATTTCAATATACTTTGCTAGAAAAAATAAATTTTTAAAAATCAATCCTGGATTAAAAATTTACAACTAGATGGCAAAAGGCCCTTGATAATGAGAACAATTACATCGTTGATTTAAAATAAATACTTTCAACAACTGATTTTTTTTTTTTTTGAAAAAAAAAAAGAAAAAACGACATTACTTTCCAGTCCTTGTAATATAAAGCTTTCAAGATTGTACACAGATTCGTTATTTAAAATATACAAATGCAGAATACATAAGGATATTTTGGAATGATATAATGAATTTATTATACGCAATGAATAGACATGTAATGGATAAACTAAGTAGTGAATAAATTCCTTTCACTGCTTGTATAAATAATATATAACAAATAACTATTCTTTTTTTCTTGGCTAGATTACAGAAAATAAAAGTAAATCTTACACACAAAACAAGCAAATTAAAAATCTATTTTATTGAGAAAAATAAACACAATGAATGTTTTTTAATGAATGTGAATGATACATAGTAGTAAAATTTTATTCCAAAGGAAGCCATCATCAATTTAGCAGAGTCATATTCTAAGTCAAGATCTTTTTTTGGCACATTTTTGTTCCAAAATGCTGATTTCTTTTTCCAATTCAGCACAAGCTCTTTCAATTTCATAATTTTTACTTACAAGTCCTACCCAGCTATGGGAAGTAAAAAACAGAATTAGAGCTATTAACGGCTAGTTTACATCAATTAATTATAATTAAAATAAAAAATAAAATGAAACTTAAATTTCAATTATGGTCCAAATATAAATCCAATGGATCATTTTTTACAAAGATAATCTTAACTTTGAAAATCTAGTAAATGATGTATAAACATAGGCGTAGCGTGACCAAATGTTTTGGGGAGTGCGTTTTCAGCTCACCCCCCCCCCCCTAAAATTAAACTTTTTTTTTTCTTAATCACTTACCAGTTACCACTAGGGTGGATTTAGATTTAACGCACCCCAAGCTGTTAAGGACTCGTTTGAATTTCGGGAAAGTTAGGTAGCAAAACCGACCATTAGTCACTTTGTGTTTCTTTTTCGACCTGATAACCCCGCCCCCTTCCGTCTTTTTTTCTCTCGTTTTTTTATGCTCTCGCTGTCTTTTCATTTTGTTTTTTGGATTTACCTTGTTACAGGATGGGTACTAGAAGAGTGATGCAATGACATCATTTAAGAGGAATTCAGAGTAGAATATATTCCCAAGGGTTCTCCCCCAGCAGGAATTTTGAAAAACAAATACAAAATTTTGCATTTTTAGACCTTATATGAAGTAATTGAGACAGTAGAAATATGAGAAAAAAAGAGGAAAATAAATTCTTTAATAGCTATCCATACTATCTAAATAAAAATCGTTTGTAGTTCGACAAATCGTTGACTAATCGATTAGGAATAAGAGCATGAGAGAAAAGGGAGGGTAGAAAAAATACTACAGCTGAAATATTGCTGAAATGTGGCATATTTCACAAAGTTGATTTAAGAGTAAAACTAACAACCACCTGTGACCTAGCGGTTAGAAACAGTGTCTTTGACCCTAGTGACCAAACTTGTTATCCAAGATAACACTTAGATATAACAGAAAGAAATAGATAACACTTTCTAAAAGAAAAGAGGCAAAGGGAAAAAAATAGTCATTCAAAACGTTCTCATTAAAATTATAATAACACAGTTAAAACAAAAAATAGTAAAGAACAATATAAATTTAAAGTGTAGCTTGAAAAAATAAAAGAATACATCAAAAAAATAGTTTAACTTAATATATTTGCTCAAGTTTTGTGAATTATCAGCCAGGAAGGAAAACTCATATTACAGTGAAAAAAGTTGAAAAGATTCAAAAGGAAGTTTTTTTTAAAAAAAAGATGAAAAAATCTGTACCGAAAACGATTATAAGTAAAAGCATAAGTCTTCTTTAGTTTGTCATAGCATTTAAGTAAGAAGTTTATAAATCAAGTTTGAGATAATTGTTTATCCAGACAATTTACTTCTACACAAATTACGTAATGTAAAATAGATTTTAGACAAGAACAAATGATGTATTTTTCTGTATTACGCATTGTAAGTCTCTTTTAGTTACTATCGCGCATTTAGTACTTAATTTCTTTCTGATATGAGCATGACTGACAAATGCTGGAAAGAAAAGTTTATACATTGAAATTTTTGATTTGTGAAGAAAGATAATCAAATTCTATACTAAAATCTATAGCTCATTATAAAAATTTACACATTTTTTCAGTGCATTACATGACACTAATATAATATAAAATGATCATGTATATTTTCTCTATCTCTCTCTCTCTCTCTGGATTTTCAAATTAAAATTATTACCAAATGTAGCAAGTACAGTCGGCCCCGTACAGTAAACGAATACTGTCGGTTCCAAGAAATATTATTCGATTAAACGGGGTATTCGATTAAGCAGGGATCTTTAACATTACATCTATGGCATCAGTTCTGAAATATTTTATTCGTATAAGCGGGGTATTCGTTTATCCGTTACCCGATTAAGCGGGGACGAGAGTAGTTACATACAGGGTACCCACAAATAACTGACAGTTCAAAAAAAAATTATTACTGTAACACAAGTTTTTGTCTGTTGCTTAATCAATGTTAAATAAAAGTAACATCATTGTACGTCAATGTTTAAGTAATGATTTGTATTCTCACCCCTTCAACTGTAACCACAGATGACAATGTTTTTGGAAAATCTTCTGCAGCGGCATGCACTACAGAGAATGGAATTTCATAGTATGATTTTATGATTTTACCCTTCACTAAATTATTATTTTAGTTATGCAACAAACATTGAGCAGGTCATGATAAAATGTGGCGCAGAATAGGGCAAAGGAGAATGTAAACACCCCCAGAGGACTTGCATTTAACAATACTGGCAATCCTAAAGACTGTTTTCGACAAAAAGAAAAAAAAGATAAGAAATCTTTCAGACAGTGATTCTAGCACATCAACGGAAATAATCTTTCTGGTGATTTTTGTCCCAACTTCGGAAAAAATCAGGTGCAAAACACTAAAATTTTTGTTGGAGGGTCTGTATTTATTCCGTGCCCCCCCCCCTCATACATGTGGTTATAATACTAAGAAAAAATAAATGAAAATAACTTCAAATGATATTCTGACTGTATTTTCGCTCTGATTTCGGAAAACTTTAGGTTCCAAAGATTAAGTGTCCAGCAAATTGGGGGGGGGGGGGGGCGTGCCCCCCCTTTCCCGACGATATGCTTATGTGTAGAAAGATTTTGTTCTTAACCATATTAATATAAAATTGCAAGGCAGTTGATTAGTTTTACTTGAACTGGAAAAGAGCTTTTAGAGGTTATGGGAAAAGCGTACTTATAGAAACATTTTTCTACATCCATTTTGTGCATTGTAAACACATCAATCAGTTTTGTAAGATACATGAAATAAAATTATAAAACAAAATTAAAAAAGTGACTAATATGAAATTGAAGTAATAAAGGAAAACATAAGTGTTCCAAGAGATTGGTTTTTACGACATGAAACATTTCTAGGACTATTAATCTGGGTTAGCATTTAAAGTTTTCAGAAAAAAATAAAGAGAAGAGTTAATATTTGAGGGAGGGAATATTTGATGTTAATTTAATAATGAAAAGAGTGGTAACCAAAAAATAACTGTGAGTAAAATATAAAATAATTTTCACCTAGGCAAAAAATTTTATCAGACTTGAACATTTAACATTTTATAAAAAAAAAATCTGGTATGGGTTCCACACTACTTCCTTTTACGTGTAAATTTCTTTGTAGATGCCTTAGTGTTAAAATAGTGCTAGGAGTGAGTAAGATAGCAATTCGAACATTCACACCCATAGTTTGCCATGAAACAATGCAAAACAAATGTTTTACAATGATTCATTTTCTAAATATAGCCGATTTTAACATCATTCAGTGGATTTTTTCGCCAATAGCGCCAAATTGAACCCAAATTCAAAAAATATTTTTTTTTCGCCAAATTTGTCGCCAACTTAGTGACATGTCGCCAAATTGGCATCAAACATTTGGCGACCAAAAGCTTGGCGATATATCGCCAAGTGGTCATGCTAATTCATCTGCATTGAAATTAACACTGATTTACCCCCAAAAAGGGGTAAAACACCCCCTTGGGGGCATTCAAATGTTACAAGGGGAGGTGCACAACTAGACCATCCTCAGAGCCTACATACCAAGCTAGAAGCTTCTACGGCGTATAGTTTTTGAGTTATGCGACCCACATACATACATACATCCGCACATACGTACATGCAGACCTCACGAGAAAACTCGTCGTAATTAACTCGGGGGTGGTTGAAAAGGATTTTTCGGCTGCTTATATGTTGGTAGGTACATAATATGTACCTACCAACATATAAGCCTGTCAGCAAGTTCATATTATGAACTTGCTGACAGGTCGAAAAAACTACTGAACATTCATTCAGGGGTGAGCAAAATTAAAATTTAGACTCAAATTTGAGTGATTTTTTTTTTCGCGATCACAATACTTCCTTTACTACGTAAAAGAAAGTAAAAAATAGAATGATTATTTATCAGAAAATGTAATGATTTGTATGGTTATTCTAACATTTTAAATTATAATTCGCTCATTTAGTTTGAATTATATTTTAATGTTGAAGGAGAAAAAGAATGAGTATCTTCCAAACTCTAAGGAGGGACATAACAGTAACAGTTGAAACTATATAACTCTATGGATCTTCACTAGTATCCGAGCTTTTTTAATTACTTACTTTTACCCAAAAAACATTAACTTAAGAAATTCTAGAACAACTTTTGTAAATTTTTTTAGTAATATGCAGGTGATCAATGAATGTGTCATTCATTGTAAAAGTAGTGTAATTACTTGTAAATGGCTTTACTATGCCTGATTAAGTGAAGCAATATTGGCTACAATAGCATATACAAATCATAAGTTTAGATTAGCTTAACAAGAAACTTTTAAAATGAAAATATCAAGTTTTCTTGTGAACATTTTAAACAATCCTATCAATAAGTATAAAATCGTTAAGAAAAAAGTCAAACTTTTGTAACACTCTTAAAAATCATTTACCTAGATTCCAGTTCCCTCAATTTTTCACCAGCTGTATTTTGTGAATTTTTTCTTTGCCAATTGACTTCAAGTATTTTTTTCCTGAAAAAGAATATATTTTCTTTTGTTATATAAAATTACTGCCTTAACTAATTATACTGTATTAGTCAACCCTGGTTTATTGCTGTAGAATATTTTACAATGAATAATGTAAAACAATTATTTTTGAGGGGTAAATTAATCAGCGGTTTGAATACAACTGCAAAAATGAATTAGAACAAGTCAGTAAGTGCCCTATATGTTTCAGAATAATAGCAATACATGTAATAGTCAGCTTAGTTAGGCCATCCAGAGATTGAAGTTTTGTTTTTATTAGTGCTCATCAGTCTAGAATAGACAGTAACTGAGCTTGAGGCAGAAATCATCTAATAAGATGATTAACTGCTTAGGGTTGGTAACTTACTGCTTGATATCGATACGGAATGATAAAAAATCTCAATTTGCAGCAAATAGACCAGGCAATAGATGTGTATGACCTAGAAAGTTCATAACACTTTTCTTTTAATACGTTTATGCAGTTAGCAGATGACAAGCCTAGGTAATTTTTGTATGATATTATTGTTTAGTCAGTCTATTTGTGATAACTGTGAATGCTTTTTATATCATTATATTACACAATAGTTGATATTTGGCATCTTTCAAAAAATCTAATACTTAAGCTCAAGCTTACATTTATCTAAAATAATGTATAGTCAGGTCAGCACTGATGTAAATTGTGGGGCAAGAACAGAATAACAAGTATGTGATTAAGGTTTGAAAAGTAATCCTTCAAGTAGTTATTATTATGTACATGGTTAAGTCTAAGCTAAAAATAGACCAAGTCAGTTAGCTGATCTAAGTAATTTCAGGAGAAACACAACCATTCATGAGCTATGAAATTTTCTGGTGATTCTAACATTCTTTGTAAACAATGATTTTTCAAGAGTTAATTATATATTGTTTTGTTAACATTTGCGTCAAACTTCATTAGTATGAAGAAGCAACAGAAAATCTCTTTTTATTTATATATGCACCTTTGATTATTACTTTAAATTTACATACAAGTAAAAATCAAGAGTTAAAAAAAAACATCTGTAATGCATAAAAGTTTTATAACTACATTAGCAGAAATTAAATTAGGATTGACATTTACATTCAAACTATAAAAATATTATACTATTGAATTGGCTAGAATTTTGCTATATTATGCTTACTACAATTCAGAAAATTACCTCAAGTCTTGCAAAGTTTTTTGAGACTGGTTAATCATAGATACCAAAACAGAATTGCAACTTTTCCATGTTTCACAACCATATATACTCATAAGTTCTAAGTTGCATATTCTAAATAAAGAAAAAAAGAAGTCAATTGTATTAAAAATTTTAATATAAATATTCAAACCATAAACAATAATTACACTTTCAAATACATAATATGAATATGATAAGTTGACTTTAAATTTACATGTATATACAAATAAAGATTATAAACTGAAAATTAGTTACTAATTTTCAACATTTAATGTATAGAACATACTGTTATCCAAAATTACCAGTAGTTGAATTTTAACTAAAAATTCCATTGTTTAATAATTTAATTAAATAAATGCAAATTTTAGATAGTAGCAGATTACAGGTGGTTATTGATTTGGATAGTGACGATAAAATTGTTTTTCACGGTCGGCATTTTTTTTCTCCAGAAAACCAAGCAAAATTGAGGCTTATTAGCCACTAAATAACTACTATTTAAATTCAAACTTTCTGCAGAAAAATAAAGAGGTAACAACAGGAAAAAAAGTACAATTTGGTCTTCTTGCTTATTGGAACATCAGTTTAAAGATTATCCCATTTAAATTAATTAATTTTTAATGTACCATACTGTTGCAATTTGTCATTTTGACTTCAGGTAAAAGAATATCCTAGTTATTAGAACACATTTTGATGGCAGATTGGCTATTCCATTAAGCAGGCTTAGCTGTACTTCTAGCCAATTCTTTATGTGCACATCTATTTTTGGTAAATCAGATAATTTTGAGATGCAAGGAAACATTTCACAAAAGATAATACTAAAGTTTCTTAATTTCAATGTGAAACAGTTAACACATATACAGGGGAAACATTCACCAAAAGCCTTGTAACTCATAAGAATAACTATAAACACAAATGCAAAAGCTTGCTGAAAGTAACTCTGCAATTAAATAATATGCATATTTTATACATTCACCTTGTGGCTTGATGCTCTAGCTGGGCCATTGAATTTTCCACGCATTCTGTCCATGCAGATAAATCAGACATTTTTCCTGCCTGTGGCTGTGGCAATTCATATCTAAATATGATTGAATAAATAAGTGCTTTAAGAAAACTTAAAATAATACAATTATCAAAATCCTATTTTATATTTTATAATACATTAAAAGCCCTCACAATCACTTACATGAATAAAATTAAAAAACAAATACACATTACTTTTAGTTTTGTTTAGATCACATTTTGACAATAACACAAAATATATAGTAGTAAAATTAGTAGTTAAGGGAAATCAGAAAACTTTTTAACTTTGCTATTAATCACAAGAAATGTCGAAAACATTTTAGCAAAACAATACTAATTGCCGAGTATTTATAATGAATTCATACAAGTGCTGTTTTTTCCTCAAAAATTCTCAGTTTTTTGCCAACAATGAAGTTTTAGCTTTTGTTTTGTAAGATTAAAATGCCGTGTTAACAGCACACATACAAACCTGAATTATAAATACCATTTCAAAAGTTAACCTTTTGGAACCGGCTGTTTTTTAGAAATTTTTCTTTAGAGCCAGGTAGTACAACAGTTGAACCACAGATTTCTTTTCCATTGAAAAGAGAAGGTATAAACTGTCGTACCAGACGTATGAAACCTTGAAAATATCCTCGGCTCCAAAGGGTTCGAGTGAAAATCTCAACCCCGTCCTCTAAAAAAAAAAAATAGTTATGGTACAGCATGTGTACCGCCTAGCTCCTAAAGGTTAAAATCAGCAGATAAATTAAACCTGTGAAACAACCTGTTACCTTAATATCCTAATACTCAAAAAGATGTAACATTAATTCCTTACTTTTTCAAAACTATTTCCAACCAAATATTTCTGCAGTTATATAGGAGAAATGTAGATGTTTAAAAATCCAAATTAACATTTCCAAGATTTCTCTAGTCTGTACTACAAATAACCTAAGCAATGATGGGGCTGGTCTTACTTATGGAGGAAAACCTAAAATTCTCCTGGAGATGAGCAAAGGTAATTGAAGGAATCTTCTGTTGGCTTCATATGATGCAATCGATTTACCATGTAATTTTCCAGAAATGTGTCTACCTACATTAAAGTCCGTCTGTATCTATCTATGAATGTTTGCCTAAAGGTCATTTCTCATTGGCTGCTGGGTGTCATGTGAATGATAAATAGTTGCCAGATTGAGAAATATCTTTTAAATTTCTGGACAAGCCCATAGACCAGGCGCAGATCCAGAGGGAGGGGGGGGGGTCATGATCCCCCTCTCTTAACCGACCAAAAATAGCAAAAAAAATTGCATTTTTGGGATGCAAAAAAAAAAAAAAAAGACAAAAATCCCCTTTTTTGCACAAAAATTTCACTGTGATCCCCCCTTTCCAAAAATGACCCCCTCCTTAACCAGAAGCTGGATTCGCCCTTGCCTTAGACATGACGTCATCACTATGCAAGGTGCCATCTGACTGATGCAGGTCGCTAGATGTGCTGAGGCAGCAAGTTCTTTATTATTTTTTGAATCATGTTCTGGAACTTGCAGTTTCTACGAGTATAGATAGACTTTCGATACCAATATATGAAATGTAGAAGAATCCATTGCCAAAGCTTAAATATATCTTTAAGAAATGTCGTTCTTTCTTGAAGATATATTTAAGTTTTGTCAACAGATTATTTTCAAGTTTTTGAAATAATTAAATCACTACCATAGCCAGAATCTACTTTCAGGCGAAGGGAGGAAAGATGCTTAGCTGCCCTTACATTTGTATAAACTACCATATTAGGATTGACAATATGTTTTAAAGACAATTATTGGGGAAGAGGAAAAAATTCCATATGCTCATTGGCTAATTAAACAGACCCAAACAGTAAAATTGCACGACTATGCTATGCTAAAAACTAGAAAATACACAGTAAAAAAATCCAAAATCATTGTGATATTGCGAAACATGGAAGAATAGAAATGATAACAATAAAGAACAACAGATTACCTTTTCATACTCAGCACTTCCATTGGTAACCTAGCTTGAAGTCTTTCAAATTCAGTTTTAATAACTTCAGTCTGTAAAAAAAAAACATTAACTTGCTTTAATTGATAATAAATAAATTAAATTTCGCATGAGACTAGAATGCCAAAGTATTTAAACTAATTCAACAAACTTGGTGCAATTTAGAGCAGGGATGATATAATGAACATTCATTATCCAGTCAACATACTGTATTTGACATACAAGTCAGCTATTGGACAAGTGGCAACAACCCGGAATTGGCAAATACCTGCTACAATAGAATCTTAATTGTCCAGATCTCTTTAAAACTGAATTCTAGCTTATTCAAGATAATTTTTGGATTTTACATTATCTGTTTTGCTGTTACTTCACATAGAGTAACAAATATAAATAAAACTTTATAAGACAGAAGAAAAAGGTGTTTATACATTCTGTTTCTTTGCCCCAACTGCTGGTAAATGCTGTTAATTTCGAATTAAGTTTGAAAAAACTATACATAAAATAGTCTCTAGTTCATTCTTCATCTGGTATTTCCCTTGGTTCGCAGAAAATAAGTCAGATCAAAGCTTTTTGGATAGTTTAACTTTTAGAAAATCAGATACAGTATATAAGTATAGTCCTTGTGGCAGAAAGCTGCCCACACGGCGACATTGTCCCAGAATCGGGGAGACAGTGTGCAGAAACATTTTTGTGATTGGGAGGAAAAAAAAAAGGCTAAGAAAAAAAAATAATGTAAAAAACAGCCGGCAGAAAAAAAAAAAAAAACTGAATATATAGCATTAATGTTAACATTTTTATAATTATAAACGCCTTGTGTTAATGTAAGACGGTTGCATATGCATTTATCAGTGAAGAATATTCTAGTATTTTAGAAAAAAATTGGTTCTAGAAAATTTGTTGCAGAAAGCAGAAAAATATTCTGCCACAGGGAGTATAGTATATGTTTGCTAAACAAGTATTTTCAACGATTTCAAAGCCATTCATAAAAAAAACACAAAACAAAATGTAACCTTTATTTAAATTCATAAAACTTTTTTTTTTTTTTTAATTGGTTAAGATTTCGGAATTTGACTGAAAGTAAGTACAATCAGTGCTGTCCTTAGGGCAGGTGTCACTGGGAGCAGCAATTTGCGCTAACATTCCACTTCATTAAAATAAAATTTCTTAATATTTCAGCAAAAAAAACCCAACAATTTCTGTTCTAGATTAAATATCATGTTTCATGCGAGCAAACGAAAGAATAGAGATGGGGATGTCTTCGGTTTTTATTCTGAATACAATTTTCTGTTGACATCTTTATTTTTATAAAATCAAAGCAGCTTGGCTTGAAATATAAATTTCTATGCAGTACAAAAGGGGCTGCTTAAATTACATAAACAAAAGACAAGCATTTCCATGAAACCATATGTTTTATATTCTTTCTTAAAAAAGTAAGCAATACTGTTAAGAATGAAGTTTTAAAATATT
>JAXGGA010013166.1:0-36156 GCA_038373865.1 Uloborus plumipes
TAAAAACACGAGTTTTCACAAAAAACCCCGTTTTTTGTGCCTTCATTAAAAATTTGACGAGCTTTCTTTCGCCGTTTTCTATATGATTACTCTTATTGTTACTGTTTCATATCAACCATGTTTTATTATAATAATGGATTTCATATTTAATCACATTAGCGCAAATTTAAATTTTTATGGTATTTGGCGAACGAGTTTTGGCAACACGTTAGAATTATTATTCTTTTTGAAATTTAAAAGAGATCGATCAAAGTAAAGTTGGAATTGGGTGTTGGCCGCGGTAGTCCGATCGGTAAATCGTCGGACTCGTAACCGGAGGGTCCCGAGCCGATCATATAAAGGAAGCCCAGCCGATCAAAGATCCACCGTCTTCATTAATGGTGGCTGGGGGACGTTAAAAATGTTCGTGGTCATAAAATCCTCCAAGTGAAACGATACCTCTGGGGGATGCTGGGCCAAGGGTTTGCTCGGCCCTTGATCTTGATTCAAAAATGAACAGAGCGCTCTTCAGGGCCCCCTCTCGGTTAAACCACGTGTTGTGTTATGTGCGGGAGGTAATAGACCTTAACGGGGGGAACCTTGGCGTGTGAAGTGAAGTGAAATTCAAAACCAACTGGAACCAAATGCGTACTGGAGAACAGGGACTCTGCATTCATTCTCATCAACCCCTCCCGCGCCTTCGGCACCAAATGAAATGAAATTGGCTGTGATTTTACAGTGAGCATGGATTAAATAAGGCTGTGTTTTTTTTTAAATAAATTACGGCTGTTTTAAATGCATAACTGCAACCAAAGACTTAAAAATACTTTTCAAGTTGATCTAAATAAGTACTTCGCATTTTAGAAAGAAAATCACGAGTTTACAAACCTCTTTTTTTTTTATTTTTTAACCGAGTGGGCTCGGTCCCCAGGTACTTATCTTTAAACGAGCAATTCTTGAAAATATATTTATTTATTTTTCGGATCTCGAAAACGGCTCTAACGATTTCAATAAAATTTTGTATTTAGATAGAGTTTCGGTTTCTGAGTTCAGCTGCGTCGGCGTTTTTTCTGTAAAAACGCGAGTTTTCGCAAAAAACCCCGTTTTTTGTGCCTTCATTAAGTAAGTTTGAGACGCTTTTCTTCGCCATTTTCTTTATGATTACTGTTATTGTTACTGTCTCATAGCAACCACGTTTAGTATAACAATGGATTTCATATTTAATCACATCAGCGCAAGTTTAAATTTTATGGTATTTGGCAATGCTAAATTGTTATTGTTTTTGAAATGTTAAAGCAAGGCTTCACTAGATAAGTGTCTTATACAGGCTGTTTCATTTATTCAAAAGCTATGGAATAAAAGCAGTGGGGATTGTCCACCGACATCAATTGAATTTTATGGTAACTTATATTATATAAAAACTGTTTCACAGTAACGACGTTTTATTATAACAATGGATTTCATATTTAATCACATCAGCGTAAATTAAAATTTTTATGGTATTTGGCTAACGAGTTTTGGCAACACGTTAGAATTACTATTGTTTTTGAAATTTAAAAGAGATCGATCAAAATAAGTTAGAATTGGGTGTGGCCGGCGGTAGTCCGATCGGTAAGTCGTCGGACTCGTAACCGGAGGGTCCCGGGCAGATCATATAGAGGGAGCCGAGCCGATCAAAGATCCACCATCTTCATTAATGGTGGCTGGGGGACGTTAAAAATGCTCGTGGTCATAAAATCCTCCAAGTGAAACGACACCTCAGGGGGATGCTGGGCCAAGGGTTTGCTCGGCCCTTGGGCCTGGTTCAAAAATGAACAGAGATCTCTTCAGGGTCCCATCCGGGTTAAACCACGAGTTGTGGTATGTACGGGGGGAACCTTGGAGTGTGAAGTACAGTGAAAGTTAAAACCAACTGGAACCAAATGCGTACTGGAGAACATGGACCTTGCATCCATTCTCATCAACCCCTCCCGCGCTTTAGGCGCCAAATGAAATGAAATTGGGTGTGATTTTACGGTGAGCATGAATTAAATAAGGTTGTGTTTTTTAAAACAAATTACTGCTATTTTAAAAGCATAATTGAAACCAAGGACTTAAAAATGCTTTTCAAGTTTATCTAAATAAGTACTTCGCATTTTAGAAACAAGAAGTTCTGTCAAGAACTAAACGAGCCTACTTTCCCGTACATCGACATCGGCATTCTCGCATCTGATCATTATTCTCTTGATTATCTGAGACTGAAAATTATGTCAAACAGGCTTGGAGTAATCGCTGATTACGTAATCGTAATTCGCGTAATCGATTACGTTTTTCTGTAATCGTAATCATAATCATAATTTGGAAATGGAACACACGTAATCGTGTAATCGTAATTTTAATCACGTATTTCTTGTGTAATCGTAATTGTAATCGTTCTTTCAATAATCGTAATTTAGCCTTATAATCGTGTAATCTAACTTTTTTTTTTTTCAAAATATTTTCACACATAAGTTAATCTTAGTTTATCCTTGATATTTTTAAGTTCATATTATTTTTGATCAATAAGTATATAAAAGAATGAAAAGTTGCATATTTATAGATTTTTGAAACATATTTTATGTTTAAAGATGTTACATTTTACTTGAGGATTTTATAAAAATTTCATTTAACCCTTCACTTATGATTTTTAAATGTAGTTAAACTTAGCTTTGTGCCCCTTCTGGAACATTGCTATAACAGTTTAGTGTGATTTTTATGCACTAGTTAGTTGCACTAGTCTAGGTATTACAGTTCTTGCTTTTGAAAGAAAGAGTGTCTGCATTTCCGTTAGAAGTGTGCTTAGTCAGTATTTCCTTTTTTCTAAAATTGTTTACATACACTTAGTGGAAAATTTGTTTATACCACTTATGGCACAAAACACATTGTAGATTATTACACTTATCGGTATACAAAGCATATGCTATATATAGAACAAACAATCAAAACATCATTTTTGGTGCAAATTTTTAAGATTAATTTTTTTTTCAATTTTCCTGAACTCGGGGCTATTTAAAGGTAACATATAATTTTTTTCATGTAAATATAAAAAATCGTGCAGTGAAGGGTTAAGAATTGCAAGAGAATTTTAGTGAGAATTTTTTTAGAACTTTTATCTAAAATCTCATAATTCCAATATTGATTACATGTAGACAATTAATAAATTGTTCATATATATTTTTCGTGATAGTAAATTTTTACCAAAATAAATAAATATAGTTAATTTAACAGAATATAATAAAAAATATTACTTGTTGTGTAATATTGTATGATATTTTAAAGAAGTTTTGAGTTTTACATGCTTAGTTTTCCTTCCGCTTAACTTATAAGGTACACTGAAACTTGACACCCCCCCTCCAACAAAAATGTCTGGATCCTCCCCCCCCCCAACTTTATATATATATATATATATATATAATATATATATATATATATATATATATATATATATATATATATATTATATATATATATATATATATATATATATATATATATATATATATATATATATATATATATATATATATATATATAATATATACAGGGTATCCACTCCAATCGTGGACCAATAGCTAATTTCTAAACCGTTAGAGACAAGCATATAGTTTATTTAGGAAAAAAATCTCCAAATTACGAAAGAAATTTTGGGTCTATTCAATGTTTTTCAAAAAATCAAATTTTGAAAGAGTTACGAAATTTAAATTTTTATATAGCCCCCCAGTCCTATCAATCATATTTAGTAAAACATTCTTGACACTGTAACGTTTAAAACTAAAAAAAAATCACTCTTCTACCACAAAAATTGACCGAGTTATGACGTTTTGAAAAATCAAGATTTTGCATTGTTTTATGGCGTCATCGAGAGATCGCTTAAGGAACAGTTTGCGAAATCCTTCAAAATCTTGATTTTTCAAAACGTCATAACTCGGCCAATTTTTGTCGTAGAACAGTGATTTTTTTTTAAGTTTTAAACGTTACAGTGTCAAGAATGTTTTACTAAATATGATTGATAGGACTGGGGGGCTGTATAAAAATTTAAATTTCGCAACTCTTTCAAAATTTGATTTTTTGAAAAACATTGAATAGACCCAAAATTCCTTTCGTAATTTGGAGATTTTTTCCTAAATTAACTATATGCTTATCTCTAACGGTTTAGAAATTAGCTATTGGTCCACGATTGGAGTGGACACCCTGTATATTCCTCCGAAAGCTGTAATCGTGTAATCGAAATCGTAATCGGGTCATAATAATCGTAATCGATTACATTTTTTTACATAATCTAATAGTTGTTGTAATTGTAATAGCAATTTGGCAGAGGACTGTAATCGTAATCGTAATTGTAATCTCCAATTTTTCATGCTCGTAATCATAATCGTAATCGATTACATTTTCTCGTAATTGACTCCAAGCCTGATGTCAAACATACCTTCGTAGCACTTAGAGCCGATTTCGAAAAGCAAAATATACCCCACTCATCAGATGAAATAGACACGTAAAAGTAATTAACGAATAAATAAAGTTTTGTCGCTCCTTTTAAAGAGTGTAATTGTTACAGTTCCTCTGTAGAAAAAATCCTCCATCGTTTTCAAAAAAAAAAAAAATAATAATAATAATAATAATAATTAAAAAAAAATAAATAAAAGTACAAAGATCATCAAAACACATTTTATCAAAGAAAGGAAAAAAAGAAAAAGAAAAAAAAATCGTCCGTTAATAAAATGTCCGGAATTTCACTTTTAATCCGTTGCCAGTTGTTAAATATAAATAAAGAATAAAATGTTCTCGTGAAGGAAAAATTTTTGTTACAAAAAAAAAATCGTCTGCAAAAAAAAAATAATAATAATAATAAATAAAATAAAATAAATGAATAAATAAACAAAAAATCGTCTGCACGTTCAGTCATTTTTTTTCTGAGCCTGCATTTCCGCCATGTCCGCGGAGTCAGAGTCGGAATCAGAGTCCACAGAAGATTACTTAGAAAAGTACTTTACAAACATTATTCATCAAAACCATTTTCTTACAAAGTTAGTTTGAAGGAAATCCGACTTTAAGTTCAGGATCAACATTCAACTTAAATTCCCCGTAGACGCTAATGTAATTTTTTTTTTCTGAACGGTTCATTATTGAACGAAAAATGGTTTGAATCAAAAAGTGAAATATGGGAATGTATGGGAAAGTCTCTCCGAGATCTTTCAAACAAAAAAAAGTTTATTCCATTCGGACGGTTCACTCAAAAGTTATTAGGTGGGGAAAGGTTGCTTAAAAGGTTCAATGTTGAACGAAAAATTGTTCAAATCGGAAATGTAGATACGGGAATGAAGTATTCTTGATGAGATATTTCGAACGAAAAAAAGTTTGTTCAAATCGGATTGTTCACTCAAAAGTTAGCATCGCGGGATAGGTTGTTTGAACGGTTCAAAGTTGAACCAAAAATTGTTCAAATCGAAAAATCAAATATGGGAATGAGCTGTACTTGCCGAGATCTTTCGAACAAAAAAAAAGTTTATTCAATTCGGACGGTTCACTCAAAAGTTATTAGGTGGGGAAAGGTTGCCTGAACGGTTCAATGTTGAACCAAAAATGTTCAAATTGAAAATTTAAATACGGTAATAAAGTATCCTTGCCGAGATGCTTCGAACAAAAATAAGTTTGTTTAAATCGGACTGTTCATTCAAAAGTTATTAGGGGTGACAGCTTGTTTGAACGGTTCAATGTTGAACGAAAAATTGTTCAAATCGAAAATGTAGATACAGGAATGAAGTATCCTTGAAAAGATCTTTCGAACAAAAAAAAGTTTGTTCAAATCGGATTGTAAACTCAAAAGTTAGCATCGCGGGACCGGTTGCTTGAACGGTTCAAAGTTGAACCAAAAATTGTCCAAATCGAAAAATCAAATATGGGAATGAGCTGCACTCGATGAGATCTTTCGAACAAAAAAAAATTTATTCCATTCGGACGGTTCACTCAAAAGTTATTAGGTGGAGAAAGGTTGCTTAAAAGGTTCAATGTTGAACCAAAAGTGTTCAAATTGAAAATTTGAATACGGTAATAAAGTATCCTTGCCGAGATGCTTCAAACAAAAAAAAGTTTGTTTAAATCGGACTGTTCATTCAAAAGTTATTAGGGGTGACAGCTTGATTGAGCGGTTCAATGTTGAACGAAAAATTGTTCAAATCGAAAATGTAGATACGGGAATGAAGTATCCTTGAAAAGATCTTTCGAACAAAAAAAAAGTTTGTTCAAATCGGATTGTAAACTCAAAAGTTAGCATCGCGGGACCGGTTGTTTGAACGGCTCACAGTTGAACCAAAAATTGTTCAAATCAAAAAATCAAATATGGGAATGAGCTGTACTCGCCGAGATCTTTCCAACAAAAAAAAGTTTGTCCAAATCGGAATGTTCATTCAAAAGTTATTAGGGGGGGACAGACAGACCGACCGACAGACCGACCGACCGACCGACCGACGCACAAATTCCCCATCTCAATACCCTACTTTCAAATTTTTAATTTTTCGATATTCATTTTACCTTTTTATTTTTTTAACTTGGCGATATTTTTCGGACTTGGCGATATTTTTTTTAACTTGGCGATATTTTTTGGACTTGGCGATATTTTTAGATGCATTAAGCTACTTAAAATACTTTTTTCGTCTTTCCTTTATTTTTAACGGGAAAGTAGGCTAAAAAAACACGAGTTTACAAACCTCTTTTTTTTTTAAACCGAGCGGGCTCGGTCCCCTGGTACTATTTGATTATAACCCTAATTTTAAAAAATCTGGTATGGAATCAAGAAATTGACCAAAAAATTTCAAATTTTTTATGTGCAAGTTGCTCCCCAATGGCACCTTTTCCGCTATACCCATCATCGAAATAAAAAAAAGTCATTTTCGGCCCAGCATTCATTTCAGCATTAATTTGGGGGTGAGTAAAATAGAAGATTTTTTTTCGCGATCACAATACTTCCTTTAACTACGTAAAAGGAAGTAAAAAATCTGGTATGGAACCAACACTACTTCCTTTTACGAGTAAATTTCTTAGTAGATGCCTTATGTGTTAAAATAGTGCTTGGAGTGAGCACGATAACAATTTGAACATTTACGCCCAAAGTTTGCCACGAAACAATGCAAAAAATGTTTTACAATGATTCATTTTCTAAATATCACCGATTTTAACATTATAATGGATTTTTCGCAAAATATCGCCAATAGCGCCAAATTGAACACAAATTCAAAAAAAAAAAATCGCCAAATTTGTCGCCAAGTTGGCGCCAAACACTTGCCGATCAAAAGCTTGGCGTATATCGTCAAGTGGTAGCGCCAATTCATATCACTTGAGTCTGCATTGAAATTAACATTGATTTACCCCAAAAAAGGGGTAAAACACCCCCTTGGAAACATTCAAATGCAACCAGAAGGGGAGGTGCACAACTAGATCCCCCTCAGAGCCTACATACCAAACTAGAAGCTTCTATGGCATATAGTTTCTGAGTTATGCGACATACATACATACGCACATACATACGTACATACAGACGTCACGAGAAAACTCGTCGTAATTAACTCGGGTAGGGTTAGATCATCAGCATAGTTGGATAATTGAATGCTATGATTTATGAACTCTTTTGATTTTAATAATTCTAATACACATTTTGAAGGCAGTTTTCTTTTCATGAGTAGGTTTGGCGCCATTACGGTCGTTTGTAAAGGGACACATAGGCAGGGCTGTGGAGTCGGAGTCGGAGTCTGACAGATTTTGGACCAAAGGAGTCGCTGAAAAACATGTCGACTCCAACCACCGCCGATTTGGATGAAGTTATATAAAGGTGAAAACATGTCTTTGAAACTAATGTATGTAAATTTTCGGCTCCCAAGATCCAAATTCTGAGGATCTAGGATCCCCGAAAAAGGGGGGGGGGGGTTCCAAAATGCAGGTCTGCTTTGTGAAACGCATTGTTGTTTAGGCTTTTGTTGCTAAAACGTTTGCCACGCTCTAGGTTTGAAACGTTAAGAGCATTTAAAGGCTAATACGGTCAAGCATTTTTGTGAATTTGAGCTAATTAGCTTTTGTGTAGCACGCATGCAACCTGTTGAGAAAGCGCAGTGGAAATTTTTCTTCCTATATTTTAAGGTGACGTAAAATGTGAACAAAAATAGTGCAAAAGCTCGATTCCCCGACATAGCATCCTATCTTTCATGTAGCAACACTATCGGCGGATATCTTTACCACGAGAATTTTAGTCCAGTTTTTTAAAACTAGAGCCGCTATATAGACCGCTATATAGTATATATAGGGGCCTTATTTAAAACAAATGGAGGCACCTGGGCTCTATTACAGTTGCGAAATGGCAATTGAAGGAATATAACTGATCAGTAGCTTGCGTAGATTTACTGTCTGTTTCCGTTTTGGGCGCCTGGCAAGGTCGGACGCTTCCATCTGAAAAAGGGGAGTTAGGTTTTGGATGCGCACTACCGTTACCATCGAAACTCCAAGCCTTCTGTCTAAAACGGTTGCTAGGGACTACGTCATCACATTGGGGCCAGTTTCTTTCATTTTTCAGCTTGTTATTATACGCAAAACCCATTCAAATTAGCTAGAAGAATCTTATTCCAGTTGGATTTTATCACCAAAACCTTCATTTGGATTATAAAAGGTAAGTTGTGCTTTCTTTCATGCATCATATTCCTTTATAATCTTAAAATTAACTTATTTTTAAGTACTAACTGAAATTTCCGATAGTTTCCGGATTAGTTGACTGAGCTTTAAGTTTACTTGATCTATTTCAGACTTTCTGTGCGAAATTTAAATATTTATTCATGGAAAATGCTTGCCTAATTGAAATTTCTTTTCCGGATTGTAAAAGCAGTAATTTTTCAAAATGTAACCGCCAGGTTTGAAAGTTAAGTCAAGAAGCTAGCTAAACTAACCATTGTCCTAAACCATATCCAACGATTTCGTAATGAAATGAAGTTGATGTATTACCTGTTAAAGGATTATAAAATATTTAAAGCGTTTAGAGTAATGCATTGACAAACACTTTGTATCTATTCGAAACTCAAATACAACCTGCCGACGAAATATCTATGAGCAGCCATTTTCAGTAAAGTAATCCATTCCTGGCAAAACACCTAAGTCCTTCGTGTGCTGTATGATAAATATGCTGTGGTATTTACATTGTAAATTGACAGATTTAATGATAAGAATTTTACTAATACTTGGTTTTGGCACGTTTTTAAAAAGCTTGCTGAAAGTAAAATATGTACGATTTAGGTATGGAATCTTCGACAATTAATTTCGCCAAAAATTTGCAAAAGCCATTTAGGTAAAATCTTCTTTTTCCAAACCTTAAAGCTTGAGCTAATATAAAAATATTTTTGAAAAAAAAAATTAAACCGACTTCGGAACTTCACTCGCCAAGTGCTCTAAAAAGTAAAAAATAATTTTATTCTTTGAACACCATCGACACTACATTTAAACATGAGTTTTGAAGTCGGTGCAAAAACTATAGGTGAAAGGATGTTTAACTACATTTTGCCAACATTTTTCAGAGAAACCATTGAAAATTAAGAGCTGAATATTTGTACCATTACATAAATATGTGGTTGTCAGTGTAGTGTATGCGAATGCGATTAAAGAACCTGGATTCATTGCAATTTATATATATAGTTAAATTATAGTTTCGTATGATTCTATATTGTGTTTTTGCGCCGACTTCAAAACTTATGTTTAAATGTAGTGTCGATGGTGTTCAAAGAATAAAATTATTTTTTACTTTTTAGAGCACTTGGCGAGTGAAGTTCCGAAGTCGGTTTAATTTTTTTTTTCAAAAATATTTTTATTACTGTATAAGGAGGAAACATAAATGATTTATTTTAGATAATAAATTTATTTAAGCCTAAAACCGGGAAAAATGTTACGTACAAGAGTTTGGGGTCAAGATGAACTTCATTTACATTGCGAAAAATGTGTTTGACTGCCGAACAGTGTTTCTTTCAGACATTTTGCTCCGGGGGGGGGGGGGGCACTTGGAGAATCCGGAGGGGAGGGATCATAAGGGTGGCCTAAAATTGCATTTCGGGGACCTTTTTCGATAAATTTGCCCAACCCTCATTTAAGCCCTAAAATTGCATCCCTCCTCCTGCCACATGACCTCCCACAAAACCAGAAACTATATCCCCAGTTGCTAAGGGAGTGGATGTGGTTTTCCCACCAAAATGGCACTGCACAGAATATAATACATCAGAAAATTTAGAAGACGGGTATCCGACTATATACATCAATTTTGATAAAATAGTTGGTTCATTATTTTCAGGCTTTTACCTATCAACATTTGTACAAAAAAATAATTTTGAAAAAAAATAGAACCGACTTCAGTTGGAAATTGCTCTAAAAAGTAAAAAAATATTTTTTTTCTTTGAACACCATCGAAACTACTTTTAAACATAAGTTTTGAAGTCGGCGCAAAAACAATGTATAGAATCATACGCAACTATAATTCAACTATATACATTTTAATGGATCCAGGTTCTTTAAAAGCGTTCGCATACATTTCATTCATTACCACACATTCGTGTAATGGTACAAATATTCTGCTTTTAATTTTCAATGGTTTCTCCGAAAAATGTTGGCAAAATATGGTTAAATATCATTTGACCTATCGTTTTTGCGCCGACTTCAAAACTTATGTTTAAAAGTAGTTTCGATGGTGTTCAAAGAAAAAAAATATTTTTTACTTTTTAGAGCAATTTCCAACTGAAGTCGGTTCTATTTTTTTCCAAAATTATTTTATTTTATTCTTTTTAGTGTAAGTGTACTTATGAAATAAGGTAATGTTTCCATTACGGAACTTCACCTCATTTTCTTAAGTAAATGCTCCATAAAATAAACTGAAAAAAAAAAGGAAGAAACTATCAACGCGTCTAAAATTATAAACGATTGACACTAAAAATAATCTTTGTTATTCTCTGGTATTTATTTGTGTACTAGCTCAATCAAAGCCATTTAAATATCAACGGTTTGTCAACCAATTTATATTTCAAAGCAATTCTAGTTTCTCGTTGTTCAGAAGATTTTAAGGCAGGGATTCAAGTGAAACAGGCTATCGCAAACTGCAATCGCTACTGGAAATGAATTACATTAGAACGTTTCTTGATACTGGAAATGAATTACATTAGAACGTTCATCGTGACGTTTGCCTATGAAAAACGAGCTAGATAAAACGTCACAGCCTACTTGGCGAATAAGAGGAGATGGCCGACTGCTTGTGAGCTCTTATTGGCTCCGCTCGTAGTGACGTCAGTGCCAAGTTAAGCTGATGATAATGTAATTCACTTCCAGTAGCGATTGCATTCGAAGCGATCGCAGTGCTGTTTCACTTGAATCCCTGCCTAACACATACTACGTACGTTACCGCTAATGAGTTTCATGTTAGATTTAGTTAAGCCTTGGTCCAAATTTTTCATCATGATTACTATTAATATTGCTGTTGCGAGGCAAAAAATTTTTGCAACAATGGATTGAAAATTTAATCATTTAATGGGGAAATGACATGAAATTCACTGTTTTCCATAATAACTTTTTTTCTAGTGAACAAATATCGTCATATGAGTACATGGTACCTAAGTTACACCATTTCCTATCGATTTTTTAAAAAATCGTCCAAATCGGTTCAGTAGATCAGCTGCTATGTGCGAACAAACAAAAAAAAACATACGCTTTGAATTGATAACCTCCTCCTTTGTTGAAGTCGGTTAAAAATTAGTTTTTTTGTCAATAATTTTTTTGGATGTGATTTCAAGTTAGCTAATTTTACGCTAGTCAATGAAAGTAAAATTTTTGGCGAAATTTCAAAAGCCATTTAACAATATTAACACAATTATCTCAAATTTGAAGAAATCGGTCAACGAAATAAATGAAGCCATAAAATAATATTAAAACTAGCATAAATGATGCGCTAAACATTTTGGAAAACGTTTAAGTGGTGATTTTTGGCGCAATTTTATGATTGCGAAAACGATCGCACATTTAGACGAGTTTTAGTTTGGCGAAATTTTAATTGCTCCTTGACATTTTATAGTTCTAAATGGTTTTTGAAGGATTGGTATGTAAAAAAAAAAAAAAATTGCGAGTCAAGAAATTGAGCCAAATTTTTAGCTGTGCCAACAACCAACATTGTCGAAACTCTTCATTGTACCTTTTAATTTAGAGCATTACATAAGGGCTGACAACCTACATTTGATCTCAACTAAAGAAATAATGAAGAAGCAAACAAACTGATATTAAACGTTTACTACAAATTGCGCTTTTGTAAAGAAAAATCAAGCATAAATAAAACCTTACTTATTAGAAAAAAAAAAGCTGAAAATAATTCTAGTAAGCTGCCCACAATTTCTACTTCTCTCAGCATCATGATCATGAATATCCATTATGTATTGATATGTGTCAAAAACATTAAAGTATTTTCTTATGAATAATACTGAACTTTCAATTATAAATACAAATAATAAAATCATATAAATTTTTAAGCTTAGGGCAGACATTTTAAAATTCTGTAATTTACTGACAGTAATGTCATAAGTTTTGAGCTTTTGACAGATTTAATTAGAATAGGAAAAACTAGGTGACCCGTGCGGAATTCCGCAAAAAAAAAAAAAAAAAAAAAAACTCTAAACTTAAAATTTAATACGACAATTTTTATTGGCTTCATTTGCATAACATCGCCATCTATTGCCGTCGTTCTGACAACTTTTCAAAGAGATCAAAGACACGTTCACTTTTACAACTACTACAAAAGTGATACCCTATATTAAAATCAAATACCCAAGGCTACTACTAAACTAAATACTAACGGTATCGCAAAACTACCGTAGTATTTTGAAACCATAAAAGTTACAATTAAGGTTTACCGAGCTAAGCCTTGGCTTGAAATGTCGCATTTAAAATTGATTTGAACAACAATGTAACGATTTTAACGTTTGAACAAAAAATTTAACTTTTTCAAACTTCAATCGCTTATAAGTCGCTTAAACGTGGATTTTCGAGATTCTCGTTACGCGGCGCTAGCGGAGAAACGTTCTAAAGAACGCATTTTTTTTAATCTTTCGAATGAAATCAAAATGGAGACGATACGACAATTATTTCGCTAGATAGAGTCAATTTTGTGCCCAAAAATTGAAGTTCGAATAAAAAACGAACCGACACTTTTTAGAGGGTGGGTCTAATTTTCGTCAATAGCCCGCGGGATAAGCTTCAAAATCATAAATTTTCTTGCAATTCGATAAAGAAATGAGCGAGTTTCGACCGGGTATAGGATTCGGCTTAGAGAAATAATATATGGAGATTAAATAAAACTTTTTTTTAAACCTTAGTAGTAGCAGTTTAAAACCTATTAGTATAGGTAATTTTAACAAGCATGATTCATGTTTTGTACTAATGAACATTTATATCATTACTCGATCATAACATTTTTTTCATTCCTGAATTTTTTCAGACCGACTGGAAAAGAATGCTAAAGAAGTGCTCGATTTCTAAATATAGAAGAAACTATGATGAGAAAAATAAAGCTCATATTTTTTCGTTCCCCTTGAGATCTTTGTAGTTTATGAAAAAATACACTGACATGTAAATAAATATTTTTTTAGAATTGTGCTTTACATATTCATTTCAGAAAAGTTTTTTTGTATCCAAAAGTTTAATTTTCTTGTTTTCAAAATTAACAATTTTCCAACCGAGAAAAGTTTAGTAAAAACGAGCCAATAATAAGCGCCAATATAATCCGCTGGCCTCAAGTGAGTGACGTCGGAAATCAGACAGAAGGCTTGGAGTTTCGATGGTAACGGCACTACCCGATGCCTTCAGCTTTAGTTCGCGGACTACTTCCTCGTTGCTTTTCCCCCTATTTTGAGCAAGTCCGAGGAGACTTCGCGCGTGCGCAGATACCGCCTAAGTCGCACGAAAAAATTTTAGACAGTAGGTGCGCTCCCCTGCAAGATTTGTAAATCAGATAGACCAGGGGAAGATTTCGATAAATGGAAATTTAGCTTCTTTATTTATTGGCGTCAAATCTTTGGCACCAATGCCTGTGCGTGGAATGCTGTTCCTTTGCATATGTATACGAGTAGAGAAATGCATATTCTTACTAAAATAAAATTATTCATGCTGAAAATTTGATGGCTACGTCGATTTCCTAATTATCGAAATACCCAGTTAGTTCTATTTGATAATCCTGACTTAGGGAAGATTTCGGTAATTGGGGAAATTGGCGATCTTAATTCATTGCGGCTCAATTTTCGGCACCTATTGCGAGGAACGTAACCCCTTGCATAAGTCAACAAAGAGTGGAAATAGTAAAAATTCAGGATGAATCCTAGTTTAAGGTCCGGCGGTAAATTATTAAATCTGGCAACCATAGAATTATCATTGGATGATTGGATTGTTTGGCGATTTTAAGCTAAATGATTGCAATCTTAAGCTAAAGTCTGAAAAAAATCGCCAAACCCGGACCCTAAAGTAGGATTTTACCTTTATTTACATAGGGTTTCCACAAAACAAAAGGGCTATCAAATTGAAAATACTCAAGCAACAATTTGACGACCGTGCCAAGAACAGTTTCAGTATAATCTCCAGGCTTGCGACTTTTCAGCTCGGCGACATTTTTTTATAGCAAGGCAACTGTGGTTTTGCAAGGTATGCCTGACCAGAAACGCATAAAATACACCATAAAACATTAAATAAGCCTTTAAACGGTACTCGGGTATTAACTCCACCGCAGCTACAGATTTGGCCGCATATTTTGGCGGTTTTAGATAACTGCGTGAGCGTGAAAACAACAATCGCCAAATATATCGCAAAATCTGTTCTAACCGAAAAATCTGTAGCTGCGGTGAAACTGATACCTTTAAACTTTCAGTTTAAGTACCCTTTAAACGGAAAAACAAAAACAAATATAAAACACAAACAGGTACAACCAAAAAAAACACCAGAACCACTTGGCGAGTTGTCAACGCAAAAAGAAAATAACGCCAACCAGGGGATTGGGTTAAGAAAAAAACAGCGCCAATTTCCTAATTATCGAAATATTCCTCGGTACTTTTCCGGGTTAATCTGTGCGTTGGGTACCCCTTTCTCTCCAAATGGGCGAGAGGCGCACCAAACGCCGTTTTTGCGCAGTGTCTCTCGGAGCGTTCAACTCCGCGAGACAACACGCAAAAAGGTGAAAATGTGCTTTGGGACCTGCTTGGCGCAATTTCAAAAATTCACCAACTGGTGCGTTTTCGCGTGTTGTCTCGCGGAGTTGAAAGCTCAGAGAGACATTAAGCAAAAACCACGCTTGGCGCGCCTATCGCCGATTTGGCAAGAAAGGGACCAAACCACTGATTAAATCGCGAAAACGCACCAGTTGGTAACTTTTTGAAAATGCGAAAAGCAGGGTCCCAAAGCACATGTTCACCCTTTTTCGTTATCCGGGCCCAAGCAAAAAATCAAAACTCGCCAGTGTCGTCATGACAAATCTGTCAACGGGACAAAAGTACGCTCAACGGTAAACAAATATAGTTGTAAGAAATTTGGCGGAATCCTATATTATTTAGCAATACATTGTTTGGCAATTTTTCGCTTGCTCCCGGCTAACGGATAAGTACCTATTCTTCTGTTGATTCAGCTTAGCTTCCAAACTTACTTTCTTAGCTTGTGCTTTTCTGTCTTTTTTCTTCGTTTCCTTTGGTGGAGCATATTTTGGCGGCATTATGCCCGACACAATGAAGTGTAAATACTTCTTGGAACGAATAAACTCCAGCGAAACTCAGTTTAAACCAACAAATATTTCACCGCAAAATGCTAATGAAATGGACTCAAAAAGCGTTTAGGCGAAAGTATCCTGCTCAAAATATTTTGAGATCGCCTCGCACATATTATCGCATTGATTATTAGGACTGAGGCTGAACTTTATCGCCACCTTGCCGCTCAATGCATTTGCAGCTTCCTATGCAAAATGTAAATAGAGTCCAATCAGAAAGTAAGCATCAGTCTCACGTGATATCTGTTTTTCTTCTTGCGCAGTATTTCTCCATTTTCTGTCTACACTTTGCTTGTATCCAAACCAAATATATCAACCAGTTTCACCACTTTGGATCCAACTCATTTAGGCAGGGATTCAACTGAAACAGGCGATCGCAAACTGCAATCGCTACTGGAAATGAATTACATTAGAACGTTTCTTGATAAAAACATCGTGACGTCAGCGTGACGTTTGCCTATGAAAAACGAGCTAGATAAAACATCACAGCCTACTTGGCGAATAAGAGGAGATCGCTGACTGCTTGTGAGCTCTTATTGGCTCCGCTCGTAGTGACGTCAGTGCCAAGTTAAGTTGATGATAATGTAATTCACTTCCAGTAGCGATTGCAATTCGAAGCGATCGCAGTGCTGTTTCACTTGAATCCCTGCCTTACTTTTACTTTCATGTTTCATTGTTGCGGAGCTAGGACCAGAGCAAAGTTTCGGGACATTGGCAAGCTTAGTTAAAATCACGTGAAAAGTTAACAAAAAGCGATAACTCGCCAGAAAAGAACTCTCAAACACGCGCTGGATCCAAAGTGCTTTGGGGGCGATCACCCCAGGTCGGAAATTACTGCAGACTGCAGAGTCTACGCCCTGAATTATCAAACCTAGAGCCGCTATATAGACAGGCCGACGCATCAAGCTTTAGTTTTACCACTTTGGATCCAACTTATGAACTTTGACTTTCAATTTTCATTGTTGCTGCCCTAGGGTTACCAGAAAAAGTTTCGGGACATTGCCAAGCTTTGTTAAATTCACCGGAAAAATTACCAAAACGCGATAACTCGCCTGAAAAGACAACCACTCACCGAAAAAGACAACTCTCAATCACGTTCTGGATCCAAAGTGGTCAAACTTAATCTTGATGCGCCGGCTCGTCTATATAGTGGCCTTAATCAAACCCAAACGAACGGATTTTAACAGAGCGACTATATCGGCCTGCCAAATATATACTTCATCAAACCAACTCATTGTCTCGTTTTATTTGATATTAATAATTAAAATTTGGCTATTTTTCGACAGCTTATCGCCAAATCTGAGGCGACATTAGAGCAACTGCTTCAACCGGTAGATCTATTCGAGCACCGTTTTCCTTCCGCTATCGAGGTAGCAGGTTATTTGTTTTATAACTGCAACCGTATAAGTTGAAAAGTTCTGGTCGTCTGCCTTTGTTTTTTTCCCCCGCTAATAAACGAAGTAACGGAATAAGAATAAGAAGTATTATTACGACGTATTTAATGGGCGAAATGCGACGCCAACTTTTTTCATAGAGTGTACAGTACGTATAAAAGCACTTTGTTCGAGGAACAGTGTTTACTTTTAATATCAAAGGTTAATTAAATGCCATTTTATAAATCACTGCGTTTTGTTGCCTATGTGTGTTATATTGTAATGTGTTGCAAGAAGTTCTTCCTGATGGATGGTCGTGAAAGGGTTAACTTCTTTTCGTGATTTTATTCATTATTTTTTCTGGATTGCGTAGTTCACTGTCAATATTGCGTAAGCAAACAGTTCCATTCTGTTTTCATCAACATACTGTCGGCTCCGCTTGAACGAATACTGTCGGTTCCAAGAAATATTATTAGTTTAAGCGGAGATTTTTAACATTGCGTCTATGGCATGGGGAGATATTTTATTTGTGTAAGCCGGGTATTCGTTTATCCGTTACCCGATCAAGCGGGACCTACAAGTATTAACAAATAATTTCGTTGTTGAATATTATTGCATTTTGGTTTCAGATTTTTCATTTAGTCTCCTTTTTTCCCCTTAATGAAGAAGTAAAGTAGAAAATATTTGCACATTGTCTGTGATCATTTAAGAACTAAGGAAAAAGGTTGGACATAAGTTTTTCTTCTAGCTTCATATTTTAAAGAATGGTTCTTGCTCCAGATTTTTTTCAATTAGTCGCACAAAGGGTAATTTTTGGCTATGTTTAGCTAGCTTAGAGGAAAAGAGGGAATAAGCTTTTTTCGGCACTTATCTGTTAGCCCCAATCGAAAAATCGCCGAATAATGTACCTCAAAATAGAGTAGAATTCCGCAAACCTATTTTTCGCATGAAGTGCAGCCAAACCTCATTAAAATGAACCACATGGGACCTTTTCAATCCAATTCTTTTTGACCGTAGATTGTCTTATCCCACAAATAATGAGCAAACAACACTAGGAAGGGGATCAGAAATGTAGTTTGACTTTGCAGTCAATCGTTTTAAGAGTTTGAATTACTGAGATTCATATCAATGACTAAAATTTTTGCTGTGTTATCCAGCAATCGTTGTCATGCCGAGAAATTTAAATTCTCCACTTTGCCGGATGATTCAAGATTCATTTTGAAAAAAAAAAAAAATCCCCTTCAGTTTGAACTGCAAAGCAAACCACTGCTAGAAGAAATTGTGGTAAAATTCCTACTTTAAGGTCCGGGTTTGGCGATTTTTTTCAGACTGTGGGCAGAATTATTAAATGGTTACCAGAAAACCATAAATCTAAATTAGAAACCATAAATCTAATGGTTGCCAGATTTAATAATTTATCGCCGGATCTTAAACTAGGATTCATCCTAAATTGTAACAAATTACAATACTTTTGTAATTTGTTATAACCTATTCCTCAAAAACAAGCCAAAATATTTCATGTTTCCAAGATGATAAAAATCATGGTGATTTGATGGTGGCTTATCTTGCTAAACTTTATTAATGTTTTTAAAAAATAAATCGTTATCAACACTGTTGAAATGATCGACGCTGCTATGCTTAGCAGAAAAGTTATGTGTGCAAAATGAGAAATCATTTTTTAAAGTTACATAAAGTAACATGCCTCCGTGTATTTCATTTAGATGCCACTTTTCCAGAAATTTTATTATAATATTTCGCCGTCACAAAGGACAATAAAACAATGTATTTAGGGAAAATATGTTATAAAAAATTAATTACCTTTTGACAATAATTAAATTTTTATAAAAAAGAAGTGCGGGTATGATTTCTGTGCTAGCATTCCAATGTAGAACTTATAATTATTTTTTAACTTTTAGGAACCGGGCGGTACATATGTTGTACCATAAGTCTCGTCTAGTTTAGAGGACGGGGTTGAAATTTTCACTCGAACCTTTTGGAGCCGGGGATTTTTTCAAGGTTTCATACGTCTGGCACGACAGTTTATACCTTCTCTTTTCAATGGAAAAGAAATTTGTAGTTCAACTGTCGTACTACCTGGGTCGAAAGAAAAAATTCTATATGAACAGCCCGGTTCCAAAAGGTTAAGTCGAATATTAAAATGGAAAGGACCAGACAAGAAATGGTATAACTTTGATATACCCCCCCCCCCCCCCAAAAAAAAAAAAAAATTACTCGCCAAATCTGGAACTACCTATGGACTCTTTAGGGTTGCTGTTTCCTATTTTGGTGTTGCCAATTTAGGTTTTTGCTGTTGCCAAATTTAGTATTTTCTTGCATTTGTACCATTTTTTGGGTTTATTTTTTGAAGTTTTGTGGCAATAATTTTTGTGGCAACAGGGTTTTTGCTTGTCGAGAAAAAAAAGTCGCCAAATTTCCGATTTGGGGCTTATATCAAAGTAGTTCCCAAGAAATATTGAAAATCAGGTGACCCTTGAATTTTGAGACATACAGGCTAATGCGGTCTAATACAATGTAGCAGCATCACTGTGAGTAAAAATATTTTGTTACATTAACTGATTTTTCTTTCCCCATGAAAAAAAAACGAACTATATGCGAGTTGTGCTTCAGGGACGGAAGGAGGGAGGATATTATTTCATGCTAAATGTTTTTTAATGCTCAATTTTTACTTCTATTTATATAAAAATGAATGTATGTTAATTTTACCAATGCTGTATGCAGGGTTCGCCGGTATATATCATGATATATATCCGATATTTATTCTGAAAATATCACGATATTTTCGATATTTATGTTTTGAAATGCAATATTTTTCAATAGAAAAATTGTCTTCATCATATTAATGATGTCATCTTTAGTATGATGTAATAATGAAATATTCCTTTTCATTTTTTAATAATAAAATTAAAAGTTACAAAACAACTTGAATAGAGATGAAAAATGCCTGGTTAAAAATGAAAAGTTAATCAGAATATGGAAATGTGTCTAATGTTTATACAATGTGTGCTAGTGCTAAACAACAGATGTTTTATTTTTGTTAAAATAGCTAACAAAAGAAAAATGAGTGAAACAGCTAAATACTCAAATAAAGTCACTTAATGTTAATAAAAATTTAAAGTTGCTAAAAATAAAATAACGAATAATATGAAAGAGTGAAAAAAAATCTAAGTTAGCTAGAAATGAAAACATTAAATTATTAAAAACAAAGACGTAAAGTATTTTTTAATTCATAATCAGGGACCGCGCTAAGGATTTTAAGTTTTTAGCCAGTAAATTAGCCAAATTTCAAAAGTCTTAGCCAAACTTTGAGAGTTTTAGTCAAAGAATTTTAATTATTTACTTTTTTTACTGTAATACATGTATGTTTTCCCTAAGTGAAAATTTCTGACAATTTTCCATTCGGCAATACTTTAGCCAAATCAGAATTTTTTTCGCCGAATTTTCTATTTTATCGCATTTGGCGAGGTGGCGAATGCTTAGCGCGGTCCCTGATAATTTTATGTTCCAAATTTGAATGCAACATGTAGTTCTTGTTTTAGTAACAAAATTTACTATGTAAAACTAAGCAAACGATTTAAATTTTATATTTGTTTTTCGTTTTGTTGAGTTACAGTTTTGTTTTGTGTCTTTGCAATGTGATAAAACAATAAATAAGTTTGGTTTTAATGTTTTAAAAATAAAGTCAATATTATAGTTTGAAGTATTAATTAATAAAAAAAGTTATGGTATAAATGAAAAAATACATATAAATATTACATACTGTAATAATGAATTACACTAATATAATGTACGGTTATCAATAGGTTTTTATGGTTTGGTTTTGATATTACATGATAGTTGATATTTATGAATATGATACTGTAATTATTTTTATATGAACATAATAGTCAATATCCAGTATAGTAGCCAACATCATCATTAGGTTATATAATTTTTAAAACATTAAACTATTACATTTCAGCAAAAATGGCTGCATAATATTTCATAGTGTGTAAATTTTAATGTATATTTATGTAGAGAAATATTGAAAGAAACATTAATTTTGGTACTCCTCTAACTTACCCCCCCCCCCCCCTTGGCGATATTTGAAAAAAAAATCGCCAATCATACGGCGATACATTTTTGTGTATGGTACAATGATGACGTTATTGGATGATTTGGAATGAGCTATGGTACTGGCAACCCTTCAACTACGTCATTTTAACTTGTTTGTGTTGTGGGATGTGTTATTGGAAGGCGTGTTGCTTTTTATTATTTTCGCTTTGTATCTAAAGAATAAACGTATTACTGTTTTTTTATTTCAAAACTATTTACAGTAGTTGTCTATCCGTATTGGCGCCTAAGAAAATATGAGTGTTTGCAAGTGTTAAGTGAATGGTGGGTGTTAACAAATGTTAGAAAGCGCGCCATTTTTTTGAGTGCTAGATTAGTGGTATTTTCGCTATTGTGTGTTGTAGCCTAAGAAAATATGAGTGTTTGCTAGTGTTAAGTGAATGAGGGGTGTTAACAACTGTTAGAAAGTGCGCCATTTTTTGAGTGCTCGATTAGCCGCATTTTCGCTGTTATGTGTTGTTGAAAGTGAAATCTTTGTGCTTTGGAAGTAGGGAGATGAACTATTTAGTGTTGTGTCAGTATGTGTCGTAATTAGCAGTTGTCATCTGTTGTATCGGCACATCGTAAGCAATACGAAGGTGAGTTCATATTTGGCTGTTTTGTTCAAAAATTGATAACATGAAAGATGAAATATTGAGGTTCATTTTTACTTAAATCTTGCAAAATGAACGAAACCCCGTACTTTATGCTACTTATTTGTTTCCTTAGCAACATATGGAAAAATACTTTTCTGTTGTTTAATAATACTTTTATAGCGTTTTTATTTATAAAAGCTTTAATTTTATGTACTGAATAACTAAAATAAGCCACCTCTGGTACTTTTGAAAAATATGAAGCGTCATTTTATGGAAAATTTTATAAGCAATTTTGAAACATAATAGAAAATTAATTGATGGTTGTTTGCGACGTACTTAGGAGACGTTTTTACTATTCATATATCGAAATTTGAGGAACTTTTCAAATTGTTTTGACTTTACATTGACAAAATCCTATAGTGCGACATATGTTTGAAAAGTTATTGATTTTGTTGTTGGCTAGTTTTTATTTACTATGCTACTATAGAAATAAGGAATCTTTGCTACTTTAAAAAACAAATAGTGTTATTTTTCTGCAAATGTATCTATACAGTAGTATTATTGCAGCGCTTATTTGCTGCATTTCATGCAGTTGTAGTACGTTGTTTTATTATGAACCATAGATGTTTTTGTTGGGTTGTTTTGTTGATTTTGAAGCGTATATTTGCAATAACTTTGCAGTATAGTATTGAGTGTGATTTTTTACTGTGCTGACTTTCGTATACATGTGAGAAATCACTGTTATCTGTAAAACGTTTGTATTCTTCATTTGTTGAAATTGAGGATTTTTGATATTTCCTTTTTCACTATAATAGTGTTTTACATTTTTTATGTCAATATGAATTTTTCTGTTGGTGCCAAAAGTGCATCGCTAAGAATGTTGTACGATGTTTTTTGTCGTACATCGAAGTCTTGGCGATGATTTTTTGACGCCAACAGGAAAAAGTCGCCAAGAGGGGGGTAAGTCAGATTTGTTCCGAGCATTATTTATTAGAAAAGGTGTATGTCCCTCCAGTTATTGTATGTGGTGATTCTACAACACTGAGTACATGAAGAAATGGAATTCCACAAATATCAACAGAACTAGGCCAGTAAAGTGAAGGGGAAGGTCCATTTGGATGTAAAAATTTTACTAGAAGGTCTCCTTCGTCTTGGTTGACTTCAGACAATATTCCAAAATACCATAGATTGTCTTTATGTCTTTTTAATGGATCACTACAGACTTTGTGTCGCAACATCAAATTTCTTCAAGAATACATTTTCATGATGAAAACATATTTTGAATTGAATCCAGTTCACTGTCAAGTCTTGCACACAATAATTATTTTTCTTCTTCACTTAAACAAGTGCTATTCTTTATTCCTTTCTCATGAGTGAAAATCAATTTCTGACATTCACTTGCAGTTAATTTTCCTACACTGCATATAGATACATCCACACTAAATCATTTTTTATAACACAATCTAGTTGAAAACACAAGTAAAATTCTATATCTGTTGAGCAATGTTTTCTCTAAGCAACTAAACAAAGGACAGACTGAAATACAAATTCAAAAGTAGACACTTGCTGCTCTGAACTTGCTTCATTCATTTAATGAAGTATCAAAATAAAACCTGGTTTTGTTTATTTAACTCTGAACCAATGGAAACTAGCTGTCGTGGCCGTCACGAAACTTTCTTCTATATCTATCTTATGAATTCCAGTTACAAAATAAAATACGTACTCGCCCGAGTAATTGGAGACAGCTCCAATTTCCCAATTATCGTAATAACCCTGCAAATGCAGAATCAATGAGCGAAATTGGAAATCATTGCAAAAGCCTTGTTTAGATAAATTGCAAACATTTTATTTGTTAGTAAAAAGAAATTGGCAACAGTTAAAAATTTCAAATCATTGAAAGTTTTCAGCTGTTTTGATAATTAAATAGCGTGAAAGCGATTTTTTAATGAATTAATTTTTCGCATTGTTGACTAAGCGCAAAAATCACCCCACCCTCCCCCTGTGGCGATTGGCGCCAAAATTTAATCGATGCTTTCTTCCATATTGGGTTAGTGTTATTCCAAATTTCATTCAAATCGCAGCAATATTTCCCGAGATACAGTAGGTGCAATGACAAAATAAGCACTTTTGATTGCTCCACCCCCCTTTGAGATATTGACACACAAATTGAATCAGCACCTGTACTCAATAGGGTCTACCTATGGACCAATTTTCGTTTGATTCCGCCGGTTACTTCCTGAGATATAGCAGTCACCCCCGCGCAGAACACGTGCGATTGCTCCACCTCCCTTGGAGATATTGACAAACAAATTGAATCAGCACCTGTACTCAATAGGGTCTACCTATGGACCAATTTTCGTTTGATTCCGCCGGTTACTTCCTGAGATATAGCAATCACCCCCGCGCAGAACACGTGCGATTGCTCCACCCCCCTTGGAGATATTGACAAACAAATTAAATCAGCACCTGTACTCAGTAGGGTCTACCTATGGACCAATTTTAGTTTGATTCCGCCGGTTACTTCCTGAGATATAGCACTCACTCCCGCGCAGAACACGTGCGATTGCTCCACCCCCCTTGGAGGAATTCGCTAAACAAAGTCAGGTGCACCAGTTCACATGGTGGTACATATGTGCAAAAATTTTTGTTCGATTTCATGCAGTAGTTTTTGCTCTAGCGCGGCCACAAAAACTGGTCACACACATACAGACTCACACACAGACACACACACAGACACACACACACACACACACACACACAGACAGACATTTTCCAAAAATGGTCGAAATGGACTCAGCGCACCTCAAAATGTGCAAATCCGTCAAAATTCGACATTCGAAAATTTTCACGAAACCAATACTTTCTTCTATATATTAGATATAGAAGAAAGTAAAAACAGAAAAGGTTTGTTTTAACTTTGCTTTATCATTATTATGAATTCAAAGTGATTAGATTAGAATCATGAAAAGAACTGTTTACAATTTGCAACAATCTCTTTTCCCTCTAAAAATGTTCTGTTTTCTTAAGTGTTTCATATTTTCACTGCTTGATCCTTTTTATTCTTTAAAAAAAAAAAAAAAACTGTGATCATAAATGGCTCTAAATAAGATTGCATTTGTACAAATGACATTTGCCTGTTATCCCCCTAATTTTAAGGGTAATTTACTAGGGGTAGTGAATTTTTCTTTGCACAGAAGCAAAAGTAATTGAAAAAAATATCTCGAACATGGGGGGGGGGGGATCCAGAAAGTGCTAGAAATAGCATAATCAGTGGATTAGTGTCAAGCTAAACTTTTAATTTTTCAGTTGTCTTGACTACATTCTAGTAATCTGTATGAGTCAATTGTTGTATGCAAATATTAAATTTCATGATATCTTATTTCCAGAATTCCTTCAATTTAAACTATTTCAACTGAAAAAAAAAAAACCTTTAACATTAATTTTTATGGGTTTTAGTTCAATATTCAACGTACTTCATGTTTAAATTTTTGTTGTAATTGATGACAATTCTGTTTTTAAATTCGAGGAAGAGCTTGTTTGTATGATGTTTTACATTTTTTTCTTCTTTAAAGGGGGGGGGGGGGTAGAATCCCTCAAATACCCAAAATAATTTTTATGTGATAAATTAGAGCACATATTCATGATCATGGAAAAAAAAAATTATGATTTTTAAACATGACCCTCATGTTGAAAATTGAAATTTTGATAAAGCCTTTTTTTGACAAAAAAAATTCAAAATTTTCAATTTTGAAAATTTTTTTGAAAAATTCATATGGACTAAGACTATTGTAGTATTTTTTATTTGCATGCTCAAAGTCTTCACATTTTCTGTAAAAAAATTGAAAAGATTAAACCATTAGTTTCCCAGATACAATTTTTTTTCATAAACAACACCAGCTCAGTTTATGTGTCACGAAAAGGACAAAAAATGTAAAATCGCAAAATTTCAACAGGCTATAAAATCAAAACGCATCGAGATAGAAAGAAAAAAATTTAGGGGGTTGCTTATGACCACAAAGGAAGGAAGTATGCCAAGTTTCATCAAAATCCGAGATGGTGGGTGTTAAAATCCCATTTTTGTGGTTGATTTGACGTGGAATGACCCTATCAAAATATCAGATATATATCAAAATATCGGATATTTTCGAAAATATCACGATATTTACGAACCCTGGCTGTATGTACCTATGTATGTTCTTTATGGACTCAAAAACTACCTGTCAGATTTTGCTGAAAATTTCAGTTTGTTTGTGTCCTCACTGGGCACATCAAGGGGCCAATTAGAAAAAAAATATGACAGGTGGGTTTTTTTTTATTCCAATTTTAGTTGAAACTTCCATATAAAATATTTTTTAAAATCTTTCCTCCATTCAAATAAATTTTTATTGCTTGATGTCAACTTTTCCTCGATAGCTAATTTTGAGTTTGATATTGCCCTCGCTTCGCGTGGTTTTCTGAGGCTGTTTCCTTTGTGAGTATTCACCCTTGAATGTATAATATACTGCTGTTTTTATTTTTTTCAAAAGTGGAAACGCAGTTTTTTAGAAAATCATCACAGATAAATCACACATTTGAGTTTGATTTCATGTTGTTCTTCATGCCGATTTGACCGACCACGTAACTGTTCTAACATGGGCATTTCTTTTTTGTATTTAGGTGTGCACTTCATTTTTGAATTTTCCCGAGAATGGATGACGAGATAAAGAGAAAGTTCGATGAAATCGACGATGACGTCCCCGAGGAAGACCAGATCTTCTCTTCTCGAATCAAAAGATTCCCCATCATTACTCCCGAGGAGGTTGAAAGTAAGATGAATATGAGTTTGGCATTTTGTTAGTATTTATATGTAAATGCAGTCGAATCTGCCTATCTCGAAAACCTCTCCATGTCGAAATTTTTCGATTTCCCTGCTTTTATACCATAAACTTAATGTTTTTTCTCACATTTATCTCGAATGATTTTCCCCGAAAACCTTCATGTCTCGAATTTTCACGACTCTCATTTTTGACTTTCATCTACAGCCCTGTGGCAGATTTTTTTCCAACTTTCTGCGATAAATTTTCTAGATCCAATTTCTTTTTGCAACACTGGAATATTCTTCAATAATAAATATGTATACAACTCTCTTACAGTTTCACAAGGTGTTAATATTTATAAAAATACTAACATTAACAGTAAAGTTGGTCACAACTTATGATTCAGTCATACGACATTCATTCATCTGTTTACTTTCTTCGAATTAACAACATATAGCAATGACGTTGAATTTTGACATCTCTGCATTAATAAAATATACGCTTAAATTCACCGACGATAAATAAAAAATGTAGCAATGAAATAATATTGTTCTAATTTGCTATTTTGTTTCATTATTGTTGCTCACACGATCTTAATTGCTACGCAAAAGTTCAGATGTTCATTTTGATGGCGTTGACGCATCAGAGCGATAAATGGCGAATCTATTCGTCGAGACATTTCATTTTTTCATTTTGATGCCCCAGAATGAAATGTACCGTAATGAAGCGATGGTGTACAACGGAAAGACGATTGACAACAAAACATATTAATTTTTTTAGTAACAACAAAATGAGCATATATAATAGCTTGGTACTAAAGAGAAATACAAGTACGAAAAGAATAAACAAAACTACAATATTGCGACGACCAACTTTATCATGGCGAACTGTGGACTGAATTTTAAAAAGTTCTATGGCAACCCGTTGGTAGTATTGGCCATTTATTGCTCTGCGGTGCCAGTGTCGTTTCATATTTAATTAATAATTAGAATCAATTAAAATGAAAAATAATTCGCTAACTAATTAGAATAAGCCGTTTGTATTATTTTTTTTCTGAGCCTTTTTTTTCCTCAAAATCACAAAAATCTTTCTGCACACTGTCTCCTGGATTCTGCGACAATGTCACCGTGTCAGCAGCTTTCTGCTAGGGATCTCCAGCCTCCTTTATCAATGGTATAACTTGGAGACCAACATCATCCTTCGCACAGTCATCATAGGCGGATTTAGGACAGAAAACTTGGGGGGGGCAAGTTTTTTTTTTTTTTTTACTATCTGCTACTACTACAGTATAACTTCGATTTAACGATACCCGATTTAACGATTTCCCCAATTTAACGATACATTTCATTGGTCCCGACTCATATGCCTTGAATTTAATGTTAAAACTTCCTCAATTTAACGATAGCTTTCCTCGATTTAACGATGATATCGGGCAGGGCCAAATTATCTCTCGTCAAAAATACAGTAGTATATGTTTAAAATATTTTTCTAACTATTTTACTTGCAACAGCATGAGACCTCATGTTCCAATAGTAAAAAGATTCATCCTTCAGTAACGTCCAAACTTCTAGCATTCCAAACACATTTTTTTTTTTTTGCACCTTGAGAGGAGAGTGATCAGTCGAAAAAAGTGAAATTTTCTCAGCAAAAAAAAAACAAAGATCGATAAAATAACTTTGGAAATAATATAAATGCGCAGTTTTCTTAAAGAAGCAAAATAACGTATGTTTAAGCTTTCACTTAATTATCAATAGTTTAATCCGTTTAACTTATAAGTATGCTTTCTCGATTTAACGATATCCTCAATTTAACGATAATTTTTTACAGTCCATAGGCAATCGTTAAATCGAGGTTATACTGTACCTACCCTAGGGTGGTTCAAAAAATTTATTTTTTTGCTAGAGACCAAGGCTCACCCTATTTTTTTTTACATTTATATACAAAATCACTCTCTTAAAATTTCAGCATTCTATTCCTAATGGAAGATGGTGCTCAAACGCTCTTCATTTTTACTCTTTTCCTAATTTTTTACAATTTCCGAGATGGTCAGTTAAAACCATTTTCTTGCAAAAGATTTTTTTTTTCAGTAATTCTGATTTTCCAATACATAAATGTTAGTTAGAGCAATTGGAAAGTTTCTTAATTATTTGAACCTAGCAACAATTTTGATACAATCAACTATTTGGTAGAACGCATTATTTAATGTAGTTTGCAGTACTACTTGCGTACATGTTGAGCGTTGATTTTCAAAACTTTTAAACATGCCAAAATAGAGTTGTGGAGAAACTGAGAAAAATACGTTTAAATGCTTTTAAAGTAGTGATGCAGGGGAAAAAATGCAGGATTTAAAGTTTTAAACTAATAGTGCTAACAATGGCACGAAGAGAAAGAATTAAATTATAAAAATGAATTGCACAAAAACTATATTGTAGCTAGCCTGCTATCATCATGGCATAGAACTAATCTGTAGTTTAGGCAAAGATATTTATTTGATGTTTGCTATCATGTTCCAAAGAAGTTTTATTCTTTAATAACTTTAAAGTGAAGAATGTTTTACAAAGAATTTAAAAAAAAAAATATTGCGCATAGAACGAAGAGAAGACTTTAAATAAGGTTGAAAATTCAACTGTAAGCTTTTTATAAATCTATAGGTAAATTTATAATTACTCTTGCTGATTATAAAGAGCTAATTGAGTTATTAGCCATTTTGGGAGCCTGTCTGAGAAAATCCATCGGCGAATGAGAGGTGATATTCATAATGTTTGGTGGATGGATAATCTCTTTTATGTCTTCAAAATATTTGTTTTAAATTTGTAAGAAGGATATTTTTCATTTAATCAGGAGAAAACAAACCTACACAACAATTTAAACAGTTTCAGTGCTTTTTTGTACAGTTTAACATTAATATATAGAATCTTAATAGTCGCTCCACCTTCTATTAAAAATCTTGGGAATATCTGACCTTGGGAAAAAATTATAAGATATGAACGTATTGGAAATGAAAAGAGCTGCAAGGAGTTTTGAAAAAAGCACTTTTGGTACCTTTCTGATGAATTAGGTACTTTGCCTTAGTTTTTCAGATAAAATTCTAGCTTAAAGAAAAGCAAATTGTAACTGGAATAAAGATGCAAAATATAACAAGTGAAGTATAGTACGATTGGCTGTTTTCAAACATGAACATTAGAGATTATTTTCTAACATTATTCATCCTACACTCGAACGGGAATGCAAATATAATACCAATCACAGAATTACCAAAGAAAAGCAAAGTAAATAAAGAATGGTGAATGACATTGCTGAGGGAAATATTCAAATAATTCAAGAATTAAACAGGATTTTTTTTTTTAATATTAAGGACGATAAGCAATTTCTTTTACTTGTTGTTGAAGAAAATTGAATAGCTATCCTTGCTGAGACAACAAAATATTCAATGCTAAAAGTATCTCTTTCTCTAAAAAAATATATATATTAAGTTGAACTGCAAAACAAGAAGTTTAAATACCTTAGCTTTAATTAAAAATTTCTAGCAAATTCCAGTATAACAACACTGCTTGACAAAAAACAAACTTCAAATGCATCTGACACTATTCTTTTTTATTCTTATTTAAAATGACCCACTGAATCCAAATATAATCACCGTTTCCCCATTACGGTAATCGCTCCCCAACTTTCAATGGTAATTACATCTGTGAACATAACTGGAATAAGTATAAATTATACTGAAAGGTTCTTTACTGAAGGAGATCTGCGGTGCGACTCGTATGTAACATGCGATGTTTCAAGGTTTTAAAAAAATGTACAGCTTGAAAAAAATTTTGGACGTGGGAGTTATAGAAGAGAGTCTGATTCTCTTGTTTTGCACCAAAAAAATAAGTGGAAAAATTTTGAAGCTAGAAAAAAATTAGTTGTTGATGACATATTAAATATTTTAAAGAGGGGAGGAGGAATACCCCCACGAGTCTCCTAACTTGCAACAAGTGTTAATGATTTTGAACTTTTCACCTCTCTAGCCCTATAGAAGAATTTTAATAGTAAATATAATGCTTCTTTTTCCTCCAAATAATAGCTATGAAATTTTCTAAATCTGAAGAAAATAGGACGGGAGGGGAGCATTGTTTTCGAAAAGTGGGGAGCAATGGGGGAAAACAGTAGCCATATTTGGATTCAGGGGATCATTTTACATAAGAATCAGCAAGAAAGATGTCAAAAATATGCTGAAATTTTTTTGCAGCGCAACTGAAAAACACTTGAAATTGACAAAAACTGCGCTATTTTCGAAAAGTGGGAGGCAATGGGGGGAAAGGGTGGCCATATTCGAATTCAGGGGATTATTGAACATAGGAATCAGCAAAAATGATAGCAAACACCCGGAATTTTTTTTTTTTTTTTTTTTTTTTTTTTGCCGCTCAACCGAAAAACGTTTGAAATTGACAAAAACTGGAGAACTGTTTGAGCTTTGAGCACCATCTTTTTATTCAAGTAGGAAGTTGAAATTTCGGCAGTATATTAGGGTGGATAAGGGCATAAAAATGAGGCACAGCCGTTACCTCTAGGACAAAATTTTTTTTCACCATAGGTTTGTGAACCACCCTACCCCCCCCCCCCCAAGGCCGTTTGATTATAGCGTTGCAAGTTTATGTGCTAATTAACATGTACTAATAAAGAATCAACACATGGACATCTACGATGGCTGAGGTTTTTTTGGTTTCTTTACTAAAATTAGTTTTACCTTGATAATTTTCAAGATTTATAAAATATAAATTTGAACATTTTACTTCATAAAATCATTACACACAATAATTATAAAGTACTTATAATGTTATTACTGTCTCTGTAAGCCGCATTAATCAGAAAAAGAATCATTAAAATTCATTTCGAAATATCGAAAAATTTGAGTTATCGAAGTTCGAGTTAACGCAAGTTGACTAATTCATTCTTGGAGTAAATCGCGCACAAACACACACAAACAGGGAATCTATAGTATATATCATTTTTTCAAAAAGGGAAAAATATGTTTCAAATTTTCGTCTGTGTTTATTATTCTTAAAAAAAAAAAAAGCAAATGTGATCAAGATTTTCCTCAAAAAAACTGGAGGGGCAATGCCCCCCTTGCCCCCCCATAAATCCGCCCATGACAGTCATTCAAAGACTGTTCGTACTTAAAGGTATGCACTAGCTTGCTACCGATACAGTCATCACAACTAGTAAAATGCGGACTCGCAACATGTCGTACGGTAAAATATTCGGCAATATCAGTGCAAAAAAATCTATTGAGTATTTGACTTTGTTCCAAATGCTTATTTTTGTCAATTTCATCACGACCTCCGTATCTCGAATTTTTCTTCTGTGCCGTGAAATTCGAGAAATAGGTTTGACTGTATTGCCTTTGAGATGAATTCCACCAATTTTTATCTGAATCAGATTTGGTACTTTTGAAAAAAATGTTTACATAGAAAATTTTGAATTGTGAAAGTAAGAATAAAACTATTAGTATGCTGGACATTCACTTTTCATTTCAATAAATGTGCAGCTCCTGCAAAGATTGTATAATAAATCTAACAGACACCACTAACTGACCTTTAATGATACAGCGTTAGATCGACCATGCTTTATTTAAATGACACCCGAGAAATCATGTAAAAAATTATTTTGGTACTGTTTTGTCAGTATGTGTATTTTGCTTTTTTTTTTTTTTAATCAAAAGGCAATTTAATGAGATGTTAAGACATATGAAAGTACAGGTACTTTTTAATTACATTAACTTGGAGAATTTTTGAGAACCCTAATATATTTTATACATTAATTATGCAAGATAACAACTGTATCAGGAAATTAGTATATTCGTGAATGAGTACAGCGTTTTTTTTTTTTTTTTTTATTACCAGTCCCTCATCTAAAGTAATTTTTTTCCCATTTTTTTGTCCTATTTAACATGGAAGGAATGCCCATGCTTATTTTTTTTTTTTTTTGGAGGTTGGAGATTCTTAGTTTGCCAAAATGGAGCCCAAAGTTTTGAAGAAGGACGTCCGGCTTTTAATAATTTCAATTAGGTTTTAAACTCGTCAAAACAAACTCCAATGGACTTTCAAATCAGTTTTATTTTGCGTTTGTTTAAGTTAGCATGGATCAACTGTATTGCAATTATGTCTCCAAAGTTGCCAAATTGTCAGACAAAATTTGCTGAATGAAGGCATTGGCGGTCACAGTGACTTCCTCCCATTGCCGCTGATGCGCTTGCAATAACTGAGCGGCGCAAAATGAACTGTAGTCCATAATAACCCAGACTCTGGTCAGCACTTTCCTCTTTTCAAATACAGATACTTTTAGCCGACAAGTATACCTCATTAAAATCATTCCTGACATAAATTATTAAAATTGGAAGATATTGACCATTTTGGTGTTTTAGTTCTAGTTAAATTTTTAAGCTATATTGCTAGTATACATATATTTTGTGTAATTCTCTTGTCAAATATGAAATCGTAATAGCAAGTGTAGCAACTATGCAATAAAAAAAAACTTTTTTGTGTTTTTTTTGTGTAAAAGTACGAATTAATAGCGTTTTTTTGAATTCAAATTCAGCTCATTTTTTAGAGTAACTTCTTAAATTTCATTTTAATCAATAGAAATGATGAAGGAAAGCGAAGAAAAAGATCCAGAGGTAATAAAAGAAGTTGAAATTGAAGTTGAAGAGGTGAAACCGTGCAGAGGAAGAAGAGGTAAACCTTTTCATTTGATAGTACAAATGCTTTTGATATGCATCTTGTTTGTTCATTCAAGTTTAGAAGTGTGCTTTTTTTTTAGTATTATTTCACAATTCAAGCATGATATTTTTCCTTGGATCCACGCTTTTCTGCTTTTTTTGACGAATTCCTCTTTTTCCCCAAAAGTTTATTTGCTGATCCTCCGTTATCCATATTTTTTTACTGTGTGTAAAATTACTAATCCTATTTTACATCATCCTGATGTTGAAGGAGAGTGTTGGAATTTTTCCAACACAGCAGAGTGGTAGTGTTGAGATAGAAAATTTTGCAATTCATTAACAGTAACATTTTTATTATACACATTAAAATCAAGTATAACGTAAATAAAGCTTCACATACTGTGAATTCAAGCATCGAACATAACACAGTTACAGAGAATGCATCCCCTTATATCAGGCGAACTGATTTGCATGTATGGCATAGAACACTTCATCTTGATAACCAAATGCCCGAACATAAAATGAAAATACCAACAGAGTTTTCAAAGAATGAGTTTATTAAGATAGAAAAAAAAAAAAAAAGTGAGATTCATGGCATTGAGATTTCTTTTGAGTTCATCACTCCCCTCTCGCCCCTTTTTTTGGATTTGTCTCTTTTAGCCTCCAGTTTTTGCATTCTTTTTCTCCCCTTATTTTCCATGCTGTGTTTTTATTTTTTGGCTGTTTTTGTCCATCTGCTCCATTTTCAGCATTAATGTTTCAGATGCACAATCTGTTTGCATCCATGGCTGGAATTTAAATTTCTGCATTTAAAGCATTCTGTAATCGACTTTAAACTTCATAATAATAATGTTTATTATTATTGTTATTTCACTCTTAAATTTTCTAGTCTTTTGCGTGTGCCGAAGGAAACAACAATTCCGCCGTGCTAAGTGCAAAAGTGATATCTGCAGCCGAGCTCAAACTGAGACATAACTCTTTAAAGTTTTGCGCCAACATGTATTTGGTGTTAACTTTTTGGTTTTGATTTTCCTCAATTAGTTTATCTTTTAAGACTAAAAAGCGTTTTTGCACCGTGCAGATCGATTTTAAAATAGTTGGAAATGAATGTAAACATTGCATCACGGTTATGACGTCACTCGAGCATTTTTGCGTCATGGGAACCGGTTATTTTGAACCGAGTCATTCCGTTCCTATTTAATCGCGGTTATGAGATTTTTTTAGAAAGTTTCTTGTGGTTTGGCAACTGAAAACTAATTTACGTGTTAGGTTGTTTTGGAACGCACATGGGAGCATAAAAGGCTCTAGCAAAGCTTTTTCGTTCTCTTCTCTCTCTCTGCTCGTTTCCCCGTGTGTGTTGTTCCGTGTTGTCTCCGTGTCGTCCATGATGCAATGTACGTGTATTTTACGTGTGTGGTGCGTATTTGAATAGGTTTAAGTCTATCTTTTCTTTGGAACTGTTGACGTCAAAATGTTCTTTTGCACCTGTAATTCACGTCGTTAAATGACACGCAAGGAGCAGGGTGTTGACCAGGAGGATTGAGCGTTGAGTTAGCTTTTCACAGAGACGGAATGCTTTCAGCGCCATCTGTTTATTATTTGATAAAATAAAACGTACTTTCAAAACTTCAATTAAAACTTTTCAGCTGAAATTTTTTTTATCAGATTATCCGCAGCAGCGTATAATACGCACCTCAAAATTTTGAACTTTTTTAACACATAATCCGCGGATTATATACAGGAAAATACGGTAATACTATTATTAAAACTGAAGGCTAAACTACATTACATGTTGATGTATTAGAAGTGTATGTAAACTTAGCAGATATTCAATAATTTTGAAAATCAGAAAGAAATCAATTAGAGAAACTGAAAACGTATTTTTTAGTTTTTTTAAAATATAATTTATACTATGCTATAAATATTGCAAAAATAAATGAATATATATTTTTTGAAGAGATTAGATTGAAAGTAGAGAGTTAGTAGGTAAAAAAATGTAAAGATCAAGTCAAATGATTAACAATATTTACATTACATAGTAAGAGTGTACAATAATACAGTAACCCCTCGTTATATCTCTCTCTTCGGGGGACAAGAAAAAAGTGCGATATATCCGAAAGCACGATATAACTGAGGTCATTAAAAATAGTTTTCTATCCAGCATACAAGTAAATTATACGTGCACATACATAAAAATTCATTTATTCGAACATTAGATTTTAGGGCGTGTGTTTTCTTGACACTTACCAGATGCGTTTCACTCCTTGTATCAATACAGAAGAAAGTGTTCAGTAGTTTCCAAACTGTCTGTGCAGTATGCAAGTTTGGGTGATAAGAATTTGCTGCTTCTTTTCAGCGAATTCAGAAGAATAGAAGAACCTTCGTTTTGTTCATTGATGACAAAATAAATGAGAAAGACTAGACCTTTTCTAAGCACCAAAAATATTTTCTCAAAAATGGTTTTGAACCAAAAGTTTTTATTTTTTTGGGAGACAAAAGAAAAGAGCGATATATCCGAATGAGCGATATAACGAGGGGCTACTGTATTTTAAAAACTTTTCTGGAGTACAATTAATTCATTATTTAAACTGTGTTGAATGCATTTATTTTCTAATAAAGAACACTGTTTTTGCCTTTTATTTTTGTGGTGTATAATTATATTGAGTGAGTTTTAGTTCATGTAATTTGTTCTTATAGTAATAACTTAGTTGGGCAATTCCACGGTAACTTTCGTTACATTTTGACCAACTCTTATGCATTTGAGGCACCGTCATTGCATGACAAGTTTTGTTTT